>CM035792.1:14815234-15032734 GCA_020466265.1 Siphamia tubifer | reverse complement strand
CCTTAATGAGTGTAATCAACATATAATATCAAAATGGTTCATCTGACATCACCCCCTTCATGTTTATATCACATAGATACTGTTGGGGTCAATTTGACCTAGCAGTCAAACTGGAGGTAAAAGGGTGTCAGAAATGTCAGACTATTTTTTTTCTTTACAACTGTGAGGCATATTGTGTTATGTTTCAATGTTATGTTTTAAATGTTGTCCTTTCAAAAGTAATAAAGTGGTGAAACATTTAGAAAAAAAAAAGTTTGAACATAAACATTTTATGAAAAATGAGTGAATTATCCTCACCGATCCATTTTCTGTTAGAGGTAAGGAACATCATTGCACTAAATATTGATAAAAATGTGACCCTCCAGCACAAAACCAGTCACTTGGGTCAAATTTCAGAAATTGAGATTTTATATTTATCTGAAAGCTTATTAAAAATGCTTGCGTGACACTAATTCAACCAATCAGAGGCTGTTTTTCAACATCGCCCTAGCAACAAGGGATTTTGTTTACTTCAAGGCTTTGTTCTGAGGCCTACCATTGGTTCAAATATAGAATTACATACATTTCTATTTAAGGGTTGTCTAGAGGGAATCCTGATCTTTCCAACGGTACCAAACATGACGGGGAAATACCTAATGCGAGTGCGAAGGAAAGCCACGTTTTGAGACTATTTTTCTGTTTCAGACTTAATTACTGTCAGTCAGTTGTTGTCCTTCCAAAATGGCATGATTTGAAACACTTACGGTAGGAATTTAGCAAAAAATCATAGAACTGTTCAAGATACATTTCAAGACATAAATTTCAAATTCGATAAGTTTGACCTATATAACATATTTGAGGCTATAGCTAGAAATACTGCTGTGAGACTGAACCACTGGTTTTGTGCTGGAGCAGTTAGTAATGGAATATTAACAGTGCTTATTGGGATATTTTTTTGGGAGGGGGGGTCCCAATTGCTGTTCCTGACAAATGAACATAACAGGAGGGTTACAGTAACATAACAGAAACATCCAGGGGAGTGTCATCTGCTGAGTGTGGTGTCCAGAGAATGGGACCATCCCTTCTATTCCACCAGTGTGGAAATATTAGACTTAGGAACCCACCAACATGCAGTCCCCAGTGTGAAAATGATATGTGGTTGAAGGTAATCCAGTTGTGGTGATACATATTCAATCTAAAGCTCAAGGTAAACATTTGCTGTAATTAATCTGTAATTGAAGAACTATGGACCAATGAGTCGGTTGCACATGATCTACTATGTGATTTACCCATAAAAACCCAAACAGACACTGGTGACCAAAAGCAAAAGGTTTAACACCTGTTTATTCACTAATCCTATTGATTCATGTAAATAATTGGTGTATAATTCAGTTTGTCATCTTTTCATGGTCATCACATATGACCCATTGGGACGCTCAGAACGTCTTTAGTGACCGTAGAAACATTCGTCTTCTACAGCATTGATTCACCAGTGAAACCCATGGAACTGGATCACTGACGGTGGATAGACACTTGTTCTTACATTGAGTTATTGATAAGTTTGTTAAAAAAAGTCACTTGTTCTTCAGTCTCATCTCTTTATGATACGACAACCTTCAATTTGAATCTGAACATCAAAAAAGAACTGATTTTCACTGAAAAAAATGTGAAATACAGAGCATGATATTATATTAAAGAATGATAAATAGCTTAACAAATATAAAATATGTAGAGAAATTTATTTTGGAACTGTCAGCTCATGAATTTTATTTCGACTAAGTGACAAGTAACGACAGCTGTAATTATGTAACCATGTATATGTGTACTGTTGGCATTGTTTTTATTTAATTTTTTTGTAATGTTCTGTGGTTGTTGGAAAATGTCCACATGCTCTCAGTGTACGCACAAATGAAAATTGGCGTAAGGTGTAGAACTGTGTGTCCTGAATGGTTCCATTTTCTTTCTTTTATTTTTAATGTATTTCTATTTTTCCAGTCTTCTTTCCAGGTTGTGTTTTTCCCCCCTTCCTTTTCTCTTTCTCTCTTTTATAAGTAAATTGAAGACATTACAAAAACAACTGTCACAAAAGTAGCACTGGCTCTTTATGGGTTAAAAACATTGGTAACCACTGAGTCCATAGGACCAATTTGACAAACATATTTCATCAGTTGCTTTTGTAACAATTTTATTTTTATTTAAAGAGACTTTGTGTACACCCTGTATTATGTACAAGACCCAACCCAAAAAGCAGCGTCAAATATTTATCTATTCCAAAAAAAATCCAAAACATACATATTTTCCATTTTTTTCCCACCATTAAAAAAATTCTCCAAGGTGATTCTGTCAATAACGTCCTTCTGTCTGACATGGTTAAATACCATCTTTTTTCAGATGCCACCGCGGTCCGGGAGGTCTACGAGGAGACGGGCGTTCGCTCTGAGTTCAGGTCTCTGCTCAGTATCCGGCAGCAGCACAACCACCCGGGCGCCTTCGGCATGTCGGACATGTACATCATCTGCCGACTCCGCCCCCTCACCTACGACATCAACTTCTGCACTCAGGAGTGTCTGCGCTGTGAGTGGCTGCCCCTGGCCGAGCTGGTCCAGACCAACGCCACCACGCCCATCACCGCCCGTGTCTCCAGGCTGCTGCTTCACGGTCTGGAGCGGGGCTTTGACACCATCGACCTGACCATGGAGGAGCTTCCCGCCGTCTACTCAGGGATGTTCTACCGGCTGTACCACAGGCAGCTTCTGCAAACTCCCAAGTCTTAGTAACACACCCACATGATGGCTGCTAGCTTATCGCAGCCTCTGTATGGACACGTTGTCGTCCGTTTGAATCATAGTTAATGTGTATTTATGACTGGGTTTTGAGATTGCAGTGTGTCGATACATTAACTGTTACAATTTTATCTGGAAACACACTGATTTTACAGTTTCAAAGAAATCTACTGTGGTACAAATCAGGCTGTAGTTGTATACAGTCTGTAATTACACTTTTTTTTTGCAGTTAAGGAACAGTAGCGGTTTTTAAAGACACTTAACTGTAGTGTTGACAAGGGGAAATCATTCAGTATATTTACATACACTTTGAGAAATTCAAATTATTGGCTTACTCTGATTAAAATTGAAGTTTTTAAAGTCATGTATAAATATTAATCGGAGTATAATTGAATCAAACTCGAGTTTTAGAATCTAATTTCTCTGTGCATGTAGATGCCTTCCATACTTGTAGAGTACAGTCATACTCAATTATGACTGGCCAGTACACGCCTCCTTCAGGAAGTGACCAGAGTCACCATGACAATATGTACGTTACTGAACATATGAAATATTCTGAGCTGCTGCATGGTTGTGGTCCATATCTTCTCAGGGTGTTGTTGTCCTACTTCTACTATATCTGCTTCAAATCTGCTGCTTTTCTTTAGTCATTGTTCTTCTTTTATGGCACCAACTGGAAGAATGCTAACGCGAAAGGGCGTATAGTGACCACCTAGTGTCTGGGAGTCCAACGTATCTCACTCAATAATTTGAATTTCTCTGGTGCATGTAAACTTGGATTTCTGGGAAATGTCATTTAACTTAATTTGAGTAAATTTCTAAGAGCATGTAAACGCACTCACGCATTCATTTATTTTCAGAATTTGTATTATCCTCACTAGGGTCACAGGGGTCACTGGAGCCTTTCTCAACTACTTATGGGTGAAGGCAGGGTACACCACCATCGACTGGTGTTAGAATTGAACCCAGGACCTTCTCACTGTGAGGCATGAGTACCGTCCACTGTACCACTGTGTCGCCCTAACTGAAAAATCTGTTCATTTTATGAATTTGATGTTTATTCATCCAAGTCCCTCATGATTTAAGATATATTTTTAAAGGAAGACAGAGGACATCACACCACACAAGGTAAGGTTTGAGTTTGTTAGGTAGCTTTAACACAAGTTCATACACTGTTGATTATAAAGTTGGCCATTGTTAATGAAATTATTTATTCTTAACAGGGATTCGGTATATAATCATTGTACCAGGTCAAATGTTATTACTGATGCGGGGATCCAACTAAACTACAAAAAGGATGCAAAGTACAAAAATACTTACCTTTTCACTCTACGTACTACGTTCAGTATACTCTGCTATATGTGATAATTAATGACGGAGACTTTGGTACTTTTCTTACTTTTTGTACTTTTCATATTGGTACTTTTCAGACTTTGTCACTCTACATACTATGTGCAGTGTATTCTAATACATCATATAATAATATAATGATAAAATAAGTGACTAAGTAATTGGTACTTTTCATCCTTTTTGTACTTTTCACAGTTTAGCAGGACCCTGATGTGTATAAATGGGAATTTAAAAAAAAAAAGAATAGAAAACAAAGTTCCCCCAACTTTATGGTCAACGGTGTCTGATGAAGAGTGGAAACACTCAAACGGTTTTCCTAATAAATGCGTCCACTAGCTTCAATAAATACAGTCGCAGGAAAAAAAAAATTAGACCATCTAAAGTCATTGAAAACAGTGGATATGTAATAAAGTACTAACTCCATGTGACTGAAACAGATAAAAAAAGGAAACTTAGAATGAATAAAAGCACTGTCTCTGTCAGTGCAATAACATTGATGTAAGAACTGAAGTGGTTTTAGTTATTATCATAAACAATGGAAAATGGATAGATATAACCTCTGAAATTAAACTACTATGAACTGTTTTTGTTTGTCCAAACTAATCTTCCTTTACTTGTACCAGGCATTAAAATGTACGAAAAACGGAAGAAAAGAAGCTTGGTTTGATAATTTTTTTCTGCGACTGTCTGTCAAAAATCACACTCATGCTAAAATAATCTGCCTGTTACTGAGCCGAACATCATTCACCATCATCATATTTAGTCAAAAGTTGTTTGAGTCAGAATCATCAACCACTAACATTACAAAAATATTAATATTAAATCAATTTAGATTTGTGAAAGTAAAAATGTTAAAAAAGGAAATATTCAGTAGATCTATTTAGCATTATATATACACACACACTATATGAAGTATTTCTACATAGATTATGATAATATTAGCCCATAAAGTGTGTTTGGGATTTGATCATAGTGTGTTTTCAGTTGATCTAGAATAACCTCTAAAATCATGAGTTTTACCAAAACGTTAGTGTAACTTAGAAGTAAAAGAGTTAATTTATTTTACTAAATTAAATTACATCTTAAACATCTTAAATCTTAGCGTTAAGAAGCCCGTCCACATAATGAACAGCTAACATTTAGCCGTTTTCAGAGGGGTTGGTTCTAGATTAGTCCATTGTTGGAGCCTTCAGTTGGTCCACAGTAAAAAAAACTAAAAAAATAACATTAAAAGGTTTTACTGAGAAGCAGCCAGACACATTCAGCAAACATCAGGATTAAAAACAGCGGGAAAGCATCACAGTTGTTTTGGGCAATGTCCATGGAATATTTAGTCTTCATTGCCATCACATCTTTTTTTTTCCATTGCCTAAGACATTATCTTTTTTTTCTTTTTTTTTCTTTTTTTTTTAGATGGGATCGTAGATTAGCACTTTGCAGACATTGGAAGGAAGAGAATAGCCTTCTGACCCGGTCCGGTTTTGTTTCCACTCTTGTACTGGCCAGTCCTCTTCAGTGCCACGTACATGCTTGGGTACTTCCTGGAGCGGTAGGTGTTGTAGTTGTTGCTCTCCAGCCGCTCTAAGAAGTAACATTCCTCTGTTGCTCGTCTCTGAAACAAAGATAGAAGAAAAGAACAATGAATGACAGATTTATTTATTGTAAAGCCTGTGTTTGATTTATTCGTTTCGTGCATGACATTGCAGTGGACAGATCAACATTTGAATTTAACTATTTTTATAAGTTAGATGTGTATTTTTCCTTTCTTTCACACTTTAAAAAGATAACAAATACATAACCAATATAACAGTGCAAGGGAGGCTAAAAGGTTAATATGCTTATACAGTAGGGTTTGGAATTTTAGTTGTAAATCCAATACGAAACACATCTCGATAAAGCATCTATGATCCGATATATTAAAGATACATGAGTGGCACCTCATGATGCCATTCACACCTAAAGCACAATACAGAATGATTAAGCCCATTATGATTAAATACATTAATTCTATTAAAAATATGGAGTGCAATGCAATGAACTGGATTATTTATCAAATCAGACCAAGAAAGTGTATTTAGTTCAGTTTAGTCTCACATACAGTCAGTGATAAAGTTAGGACTGTGTTTACAAAATCATTTCTCTACAGCTGGGGGTCAAACTCATTTAAGGAAAACTGGGAACCTGAGAAACATGAACACTGTACTGTGGAAAAAAGGGGTCTGAGCATCAGGTACATTTTACCTTTGATGATTTTATAATGTTAACCCTTTGATACATACTGGTCACTCCAGTGGACAGTTCTTCTCTTATATATTCATGGGTTTTATTGTTTTAGTTCCATAACAGTCAGTTTATATCATTACTGTAACTACCCTGTTCTTAATACCTGATCTGCACTAATATGTTTACCTGTAAATCAATTGATTGTTGTCATTAGACTGGAATTCTGAAAGAAAAACTACATTAAAAATGTTTCATTTCATAGTGTTTTGATATTGCGGTTTAAATACACGTTTCTTAGCTTCAACGCTTAAAACACATAGGGCTCTAGTTTCCCGGCGTAGAGCAGGGTGCGCAGGCGGGTGAACCCTGCTCCCTGCGAGTTTCCTGCCAGCCTATGCAGTCATGGGAGGTAACCACTGATTCAGCTCAGCGCAGTAACGGGTTTGCTGACTTGGACCATGCAGACAGCACACCAGCTGAAACCAGATCTACTTCTGGCAGCAGAGTAGCAGTTTGACTGACCGACGCGCAGAGTGCACACATCACCACAACCTCACAGACAAGTTATCAGAGCAACACATAACACCACCAATCACTATTCTATGTAACAATTTGATAAATATATTTCTATATTGACTGTTCTGTCACATCTGATGACAGATCCAGTATAATGGAAACCCAACCTGAATTAGTTACCAGCTGAAACAAATGAGCCAACATCTCTCTCAACCAACCACAAACAGCCTCGGCATGACACACTGAGAATATACGAAGCATCTCTCGTTTTAGAATGTTCAAGGGAAGACAGAGGCAGAGGGTTCTAGTTTGCACAGGCTGGCAGACCCTGCGCTGTTCTAGTTTCCCACCAGTGCAGCGCATTTAAGGGCGAGGAGTGGCGCTAATGTGACTGATGGAGATCTGAATCACCTGTGTCCATCCATAGTTGCAGCTCCATAGTTGCCATGGATACGCTATCATCTTCTACAACATTGATTAACCAGTAAAAGCCATTGAGTTGGATCAATGCCAGGATGGAGACATTTGGTTTATGTTCAATCTTTGCTGAAAAAGTCACTTTTTATTCACTGGTTCACTGGTGTATTAGGACCGGTAAAATAAAAACACTTGCCACTCTTTTTTTTTTTTCACTGCACTGGGTCTTTATGGGTTAAATTTGATTGTTTTTAACTTATAAATATATGAAAAATATATTATTAATATAAAATATATTATTAATATTATTATTACTATTACTACAAAAAAAGGTTGGAACAGCAATTAAGGCGGCATTTTAAAAAATCTAATCGATATTAATATGGCTTCAAAAGAGGCTGTGAAAGGCAGGTGATGTCACTGTACTGACTACATTTATTTTTAGTGCTTACACTACTCTGTCTGTCCACAAAGTCCTTTGTAAAATACATGAAGAAAACATTAATTACTGAACGTCTGGCCAAGGTCTTTCTGTCTTTCTGGGCGTTAACTGTCTTACACCCTGTCCAACAAGACGCTTTTGTTTTAGTTTCTGTTTTGTGTTGACTGCACAGTTATGGAGCCAATAACCTAGCAACCACCTCGAACCTGTTTGGATCAGTGTATTATCCACAGCAGCAGACGTCTGTATAAGCAGTGAAGCAGTATCCATACAGTACAGGGTTTCCCCAAGAAATACTGTTTCGGCTGACAGTAGGGCTGCTAGTGAAGCCCATCGGTGGCTCACCATGTTTGTGAGGAAAAAATAAAATAAAAAAAGTTACACAATTTCACAATTGCATTATGTGTTGTTGTACTACATTTATGACTTAAAGTACACTAACTGCT
The DNA here is from genome assembly GCA_020466265.1 of Siphamia tubifer. NCBI lineage: Eukaryota > Metazoa > Chordata > Actinopteri > Kurtiformes > Apogonidae > Siphamia > Siphamia tubifer. The sequence goes on along the minus strand of CM035792.1, from coordinate 15,024,578 downwards.
AACAAAGATGCACACTCTGAAGTACACCTCAATAATTACCTGTGACCCCAGACCGCCACCCCTCACCCATCTGATGGATGGACCCCCCACCCCCACCCCCCATCCATCTGCAAATGGATGTTCATGTCCACCCATGGGACTGGATCTCTCTGTGATTGTTTTTGTTGTTTTTTTTCTAACCAACTTTGTTAAAGAGCCTAATTGCTGGAAGGAAGGAAAGAAGAAAGCAAGAAAGAATTTCAATGACAGAATCCACAAAGTGAAATAAAGATTTCAACTTTATTATACAGATATTTAAATATATATCCGACTAACATGATGTTATTAACATCATGGTTAGTATCACTAGTCGAAATGTGTACATAATTATTTAAAATAAATAGTGATGCTTTGCCTGGTGGTGGTATTGGTGGAAGGTGGTGGTGGTGGGGGGGGGTAAATCCTGGTGGTCTGCCAGTTTATGGTCACACTGCAGGATGAAAGAGGACCAATCCTATTGGTTTCACTCAGATGTGGTTTTCGTCAGTTGGTGTGAACGGCACAAATCACATGGAATATTCTTAGTTTCCATTTGTGATCTGAAATGATGAGTCATTCAACTTTTACGTCACTTTAGAGTCCAGATCAATATTCATCACAAATCTGTGATGGGTTAATCTCAAACATCTGCACACATTAATGTAGTAATATGAATCTATGACCAGAAAAAGATGATAAACTGCACTTTAACTCAATTATTTACATTTATTATTAAATTAGTGGTACAGAGGTTATTAAATGTTTTAGATCAGTGGTTATTTGGGCAGACGTGTCAAAAATACCATTCGTACAACTACTTATGTGACAAAATACCACGGTAAAAGAAGAAGTACTACTCCTTTACTTAAGTAAAAAGGTACAACTTCTCAAATGTAATGAAGTAAAAAAGTAAATCCGTTTTGTGTTTTTTTGCCATGAATGAAACAGGAAAAATCAGAGTTTTAAAAGTATCCAAAAATAAAGCCTTTAAAAGTGAATTACTGTGTAGATAATGTGTTTGATCGGGCCATGGTACTTAGCTTTTTGGATATGAGCATGGAATTTAGGAAAAACAGAAAAAAGTCATAATTAAAATGAAAAAAATAATAATCATGAGATAAAGAGTCAAAATTGTGAGATAAAAAGTCACAATTCCCACTAATTTCCCATCTGCAGTGACTTATTTTTCACACCGTCACATCAATTTAGTTTGAAAAAGTCTTTTCTGAATGTAATAAGTATAAAGTGCGGACATTAATGAACAAATATAGCGAGTAAACTAATAATAAATACTCAAGTAAAGTACACATACCTAAAAAACATTTTACTTAACTACATTAACAAAGTACTTTTACTTAGTTACTCCTCACCTCTAGATTTTAGTTACTGGTGGCTCTTTAGGTGTTTGAGTGTTAATAAAATGTATTTATATATACTGTACATTCAAAGGCAGATTATAAATGTTTCGTAGCTTCTAATGATTTTCTACAGATGAGTAAAAGCAGAGCAGTGGCACTTTGGGTGGCCGCTCAGTGCTGCAGCTTCTCATTAAGAGGAAATGCTCCTTGCCAGTAATATGGACTGTGGACAAGTGTTCACAACCACTAAACCACATCAGTGGTCCTGCTTCACACTCCTACTGCTGCTGTGAGCTGCAACACTGAAGGGTACAGGGGTCAAACTGCTGCTGGGGAATCCTCAGTTAAACTGCAGCTTCACACCAATTCACTTACACAAGTGGAAGTAACTGAGTACAAATACTTTGTTACTATACTCAAGTAGATTTTTATGTATCTGTACTTTACTTGAGTATTGAGGTTCACATCAACTTTTTACTTTTACTCCCGGCATTTGTTCATAAATATCTGTACTTTATACTCCTTACATTCTCAGAATAGACTCGTTACTTTTTCAAACTAAATGGATGTGAGCCTGAGCCCCTTCAGATGAAAAATTAGAGGAGGAGAGAAATGGTTAATTTCAATATCATTATGACTTATCTCATCTTTCCTGATCATTTTTACTTTTTATCTCAATTGTCCCATTTTATCACGTAACATTGACTTAATAATTGTGATTCTTTTTCTCATAATCATGCATATGATTCCATCTCATAATTTGTAAGTTTTATCTCAAATTTTGGCGTTTAATCTCATAATTATGCATTTTTAATCTCATGATTACTTTTTTTTTTTTTTTATCTCAATGACCCCCCCCCCCACACACACACACACACACTTTTCCTCACTTTCCTGTCCATACCAACAAAACCAAGTAATGTGACTTGATCAAACATATTATCTCTACACAGTAATTACATTTTTAAGGGCTTTATTTTTCGATACTTTTGAAACTTTTCAGATTTTTCCCATTTAAATGAGTATTATTTCATTCATGGTAAAAAATAAATCTACTTAAGTACAGTAACAAAGTACTTCTACTAACTCATTTCCCACCTCTGCTTATAAATAACAGTAACAACTAATCTGTAATGGATTACAGTTTGGAAGTAGGTTGCATAACACTGGTTACCATGTTGAATATCATCATTTTGTTTCTCAAAACAACAAACTTAAGAATGGAAAGAAAGACACATGGTCGTGCTGATTGCATTTAGAGCAGAGTAACCCAGCGGATGTAAATTATGTCCAAAATAAACAGGAGACACATAGATACAAGACAGTGTTTTGTTGTTAGGACACAACAATTAAAATCTAATGTTGCCAAGTTAAATTAAATCTGATCCACGCACAGTAATTAAAACTGTAGCCTTTGCTTTGAATCCCACACATCTATAACAAGCTTCATTTTGACCCTGAGTGTGTAATATCATAGCATGTCTCTTCAAAGTTCTAACAGCTCAGTGTCAGACTAATTATTTATCTGTGTTTGACGAATGAGCTGTAAATATTTAGTTTCCGAAACACTGCACCCTGAGATAACTTAAGAGTGTGAGGGTCATTTCACTTTTCCCATCCCCCCACAGACAGAACTGAAATATTGGTGATAAGCAGAGGTGGTAAAAGTACTCACATTCTGTATTTAAGTAGAAATACAGCTACATATATATATACATATATATATATATATATATATGTATATACATATATACATATATATACATATATATATATATATGTATATACATATATACATATATATACATATATATATATATATATATATATATATATATATATATATATATATATATATATATATATATATATATATATATATATATATATATATATATATATATATATTTCTGGTAAAAGTAGAAGTACTGATTCAACTCCTTTACTGAAGTAAAAGTTAAAAAAAAAAAAAAAGAGTACAACTTCTCAACTGTAATAAAGTAAAAAATAAAGTAAAACTGCATTTTTCATGGAGGAAATAATACTTATTTAAGCAGGGGGAAAAAAATCAGAAACGTTTCAAAAGTATCCAAAATGAAAGCCTTTAAAAGTGAGTTATTGTGTAGATAATGTGTTTGATCAGGTCAGTTTTGTGGGTATGGGCAGGAATTTTTTGTAAAAATGGAAAAAAAAAAAAAAAAAAAAAAAAAAAGACACATTTGAGATTTAAAAAAAAAAAAAAAAAAAGCAAAAAGTATAATAATGAGATTAGAAAAAGTAATTAATATGGGATAAAAATGCTAAATTATTAGATAAAAAGTCAAAATTTCTCTCCACTGATTTTCCCTCCGAAGTGACTTATTTTTCATACTGTCACGTCTGTTTAGTTTAAAAATGTAACAAATCTATTCTGAAAATGTAAGGAGTATTTATGAACACATTTAAGGATTAAAAGTAAAAAGTTTATTAAATTTAATGGACATTACCAAATTAAATCAATAATATATCAAATCAATGAGTATTACCCGGAATGTAGAGTAAAAAATGCCAGTCTGTGGAAAAAAAACAAAAATGGAGTTGTCTGTTTTTGCAAATAAACTCTTCAAATACTCAAGTAAAATAAAGATACCTAAAAAAATATCTACTTAAATACAGTAATGAAGTACTTTTACTTAGTTACTTCTGACCTTTGATGATAAGACTTTATGACATTGGACACAAACGTCCTTTAAAGAGACAGTGATGTGACTCACCACTCCAAACAGTCGTCCATCTCTGTTCATTGCCAGATAACGGTTCGCATAAACCCCTTTGATGACCACCTCTCCCACAGAAGTCGCCTGCAGTTGAAGCTTTACTGAAGGAAAAGAAACACAGATGAGAATAGAAATTACTTCTAGGTACCGAGAGAGGTTTTAAACCAAGGCAAGATATTAAATGCTTTATTTCTTCTGTCTAAAGCACGTGTTTGTAGTGTTTGTAAATTATGGGGTTAATACAGAATTCACCTTCATACATGGATTCTCTTATATGTAACATTGTGATTTGTGTTGTGCTTTGTATGTTAGCCGTGGCCCCTTTAAGAGTACTGGTTACGTGAGATGTTATATACAGTTCATGCGTGCCGCCATGTTGTTTTATTTTTCTGAGTAAATAAAGGAGACTCGCACTTCGGAGTCAAAAGAAAAAGTGAGAAGTTTCAGGCATTCTTTTCCGCATCATGCCACTTCCACATGTTACACAAAAGACCCACAGCCCAAAAGCAACCCCCCAACAGAGTTGATGATACTTTCTTAGCAGTATTCAGATACGACATAATTAGTTTTTACTCTATATCCAGTCAAATAGGTTGGTGGTTTACATAGTGTTATCGTCTAATGCATTCATTACATAGACATGATCTCCGATTTATCTTTTCATATCAGGAAATTCTATGATGTTAAGCCAACTATGTCTAAGGGCCATAAGCCAAAGTCCTTAATCATAGACGTATGACATAACACACGTGGAAATCTGTTTTCAGTTTTAGCAGAGTATTGTTAATAAAATGTGCGGACAATGTGTTTGTCCTGTCAAATATATTGCACTGACTGGAACATTCCAATATGGCGGCTCCACGACTCGTTATCACCGATGGGTGGTTACGTTCAACACTGGGTCTAGGTATACTATGTCTATGCTTCCAATTACACTGATCTTTCTTTGAACCCTCCTGTTTACGTTATGGGTAAAATTAAGCGGTTTTAAAGTTTGAATATCTACGATTATTTTTTCAGTAGGAAAATTCTTCTACTAGGATTAATGAGTGTAATAAACAAATAATATGAAAATGGTTCATTTGACATACTGTATTTGTGATCACCCCCTTCATGTTTGTATCCCATAGATACTGTTCAGGTTAATTTGCCCCAGCAGTCAAACTGTTCTGTTATGTTTCAATTGTATGTTTTATATGATGAAACAGAAATTTCAAAAAGTTTGAAAATGTATTTTTTGTTTTAATGAAAAACCAGTGAATTTTCCTAATTGAACGATTACCTGTTAGAGGTAAGGAACACCATTGCACTAAATATTGATAGAATAGTTAGTGATTGAGTTAGTAATGAAATATTAACAGTGCGTATTAGGATTTTTTTGGTTTGTTTTAGACATCTTTTGGATAATTAAATATGCACCAATGATGTTTATAACAAACCCTTTGAAAATTGGTTGAAATTTGAGCAAGTTATGGTCATCTGAAAAGTACAATTACCACTACACCAACACAAAGGCTGTGTTTGAAATCACTCCCTAAACACTATATAGGGCCCACGCCATTTTGTAGGGGGGTTTGAATTTTTAGTGAACTATTTATAATCACTATATAGTGCACTCAGTGGATCCCACAATCCACCGCGGAATGTAGCGGACATCGATGGTCACTAACCAAAGCACTATATCCCATCATGCATTGCACGAATCAAATAATGGCAGAAGGACAGAGAGATTTAGGATTAAAAGCAACACGAACAGATTAAGATTGCACGTCATACCGACAGAGCTACCGACCGTTCAGTAACCGTAAACAACTCTGTCTGTTGGATGACAGGCGTGAGACAAGAATTGTTTAACAGTTAATAACAGTAAAACAGTCGTGAGCCAAGTTTATTCAACTTTTTTTGAATTTTATTGCAGAGACAGTAAAAGAAAAATTAAAAACCATTTTCATTTTGTGAGACGACGCCGTTACATTTTTACTATTCGATGGTGATGATGCCATTAAACAGTTTTCAATCGAGTTCACTATGTAGTGCACTACATTTATTTCCCTATGTAGGGAGTAGGGGGTGAGTGAGTGATTTCGGACACAGCCAATTTTAAGGGTGAGTGAGCCAACTCTTTGGCTAGCAATGCGAACAAGGCATCTAGCATTCTATATAAATTCATAGTTAGAGCGGTAGGTGCAAAATGGCAGCCATGCTTCTGTCAGTCTGCCCCAAGGCACCTGTGGACACATATGTAGTTTACCACCACCAGAGTGAGAATGTGAGAGTGAATGAATAATGGATCCACTGTGTGCTTTGAACATGTGTGTACATAGAAAAGTGCTATATAAATCTAATCCATTATTATTATTATTATCATCAATTGACTCAGAAATACCATTGCTGTTCCTGATAAATTAACATAACAGGAGGATTAAAAAATTTTGTTTGCTCATGTTCTGGTATCTTAAAAAGACGTTTATGCCATTATTTTACAGGTCCCACCCAATTTAGATCAAATCGGGGGGATGTGGCCTCTGAAATAAAATGAGTTTGACACAGCTGGTGTAAAGTAAACCAGGACAGAATGGAATAGAAACCACAGCAGAAGTTCAGGATGTTTTACTGTCAGATCCAAAGCCATTAACCTGACTTATAAATCTCAATGAAGGTATGCGGTATTTTAACACAAAGCACGACTGAACTAATATGTGACAGGAAAACCGTCAACACAAATAAAGGTGGCAGCTTGTGCAAACTCTTCCCTCTACAGAGGACGCAGTGTGAGAGGAGATCTGTGAGTTTAGGGTTCCTTCACACCACCACCATGAGCACTCAGGTCAGATTTACAGCAAGGATTAGATGTATTTGACTGTTCATATTATTATTTTTAAATGGAGCCAATATCAACTTTTCACCATCCTGTACTAAACCTGTGGAAATAGACACGGTCAGATCATTTCCCTCAGTAAACATATTAAAACAGTCAAAATATTCCACTATGAGGAAAAGCCATGCATTCTAAAGTCCAACTTTCACCTAAATAATATAAGTATTATCAATATTCACTCTGCAGTAAAAAAGCCACCAGTCTGTTTTTATAGTATATGTATATATGATGATTAAAATTTATTTTACTGCTAGATTTGTGTATATATTGTATATTGTATAAAGTACTTTATTACACCTAAATGACACCCTGCAGAATCTTCATTCAACCTCTTGATACACCTTTTGGCTTTTTTTTCTTTAAATAATTGCCTTTTGTGCAAATGTTTTTCATATGCATTTTTAACATATTTATGGAATGTACTTTGCAGTGGTCCGTGTTTGTTTTTATTTTATAAATAAAGCTGTAAAACACTTGCCCTTATCCATTGTTGTTGCCTTTTTTTTCCTTCAATAAATCTATTCAACTTTTGTCCGCGAAAGAGAACTTAGGGTTTCAGGAGGTTAAAGGGACAAAACAGTCTAAATGTACCAAGGCTCAGATTACTTTTGAGTTGTGCTGCTCACACTGTCATGAAAACATGTAAATGCGGCCTCTCTTGTTAAACAGAACTATCATTTGCATGTGTTTGTGTCGGTCTAACACAGTCACACCTTATGAAAAACAAACAAGATTTTTCAGGAACTGTTTGAGATCATGCCAAATTTAAAGGATGTCTCAGGTTTGTTTTTTTTTTACCATCTTCTCATTACTGTCATTGCACAATGAAATATATTAACAGTACAAACATGGTTGTTTTGAATAATATCTTGTAAATCTGACCAAAAAAAACCCCCAAAACAAATTCCTAAGAAAATGTATCAGTATTATTTTCCTCCATTATGTCGCTGGTATGATAACCAGAAAAGCCATTTGTAATTCTAATACTGAAGACGTAGCCATGTTGTGGCTTTAGCTTCCACTTATTTTGCATTACATGACTAAAACCCTTTTGATTCAATACGCCCACTCACATCAGCCACAAATAGCAGCACGACACAGTAGGAGCACACTACCTGTTGGCATAACCTTCTCACATACATTCATCTCCACAGACAGATTTACTGGCCAATGGAGTGTACTTAGCACAAAACAAAACCACCAAAATGGAAGTGGAGGGGGGGGGCCATGAGGTAAATCAGAGGATCCACATTAAAGTTTGCATCTGTCTGTAGTTAGTCCTGCTGCGTGGATGATTCATGACCCAGATCAAAGAGGTGTCCCATCCTGAAAAAATGTGTAATTAATCCTCAGTGTGCTGTGGTGTGTTCAATGTTTACAGTGTATATTACATCCCACAGCTATTGTGAACTCAGTAAGACTTTCCCTCAGCTGCTCTGTGTGGTCCAGGCCTGAATACGTCTATAATCAACCTGACATTACCCTGAGAAAACATGGGCATGGGAACGTAAGTCTAAAGAAAATAAAAGTTAGAAGAAACGTATAATGTATATTAACTTACCACAATATCCCATTTGTGAATCAACAGATACCTCAATTAGTCCACAGTAAATTTTCCAGTGTAAAAAAAAAAATAAATGCAGTGTTAAAAGTATTTAAATTCTTTCAGTTATTGCAACAATGGACAGAGTAAAATTTCACAAGATAAATTCCAGTGTTGGTGAAAATATTTGGAGTTAACAGAGGTTTTACACCGTCAGTGTCAGTAAACTGATTCTGTCAGAGATGTCTGATAAGAGTAAGATACTTTACGGTGTTAAAAGATAATGACTGAAAATCCCCGCCCATCAACCTATGTACTAACTGATTGAGAAGTTGGACATTGAAAAACTGCAATAAGGTTTTATAACTAAACTCTTTCTTTCGTTTTTTTTCCTCGAATCTCTGCAAGAATAAAGTTATGTTGCGTTTTTAAATAGTTAAATATCAACACTCTGGAGTCATGTATTTATGAACATGTAGTATTACATTGGTTTAACACTGGAAAAGTTCATTCTTAGCACTAAATTCTTCAATGTTGAATGTGAATAACACTATGGATGTTACTTCTCACATAGTGTAAAATTTGTTTGATGCTAATTTGTGTAAAATATGAACTCTTACTAGTGTAAAAGTTGACTCTGGAAATTTAACTCTAGGTTCAGTGTAAATTTTACACTCTGTAGATAGGGACCATATGTTCAATGAGGTAGTGTTATTATTATTATATTATATTAACACTGATGATTTTAGTGTGTAAGAGCTCAGGTTTCTCCAGGTACTGTATATTAAATTGTCCAGAATGTTGGCAGGTCTATTACAGCAGTAACAATAGATCCATTGATGACGCACAGCACAGGTCACATAAACCCAACTAAACCATTATTGCAAAAAGCTAAATGATTAATACAAGTCTCTGTTGGTGACTCATTTTGGATATATGCCTCTCTGAACTCAAGTCATTGCCCCTTGATAGCAAGAAAAATGGGAAAGTTTTCAGATTTTTTTTTTCCCTCTTAAAACTCAATAAGTTACTGTTGTGAAAAATTTCAAAAAGAAAGTGGTGGAAGAGCTATTTAATAAAAGAGCCAATACAGTGATGAATGTAAAACTAAAGGATTAAAGGCAGAAAAGTAGAGTTAACACACACTGCTTCACACAGTATTACATAATATACTATACTTGAGCTACTTTATGTCCAGTTTTATATCCAACACATGATTAACAGGACAAGAATTTTCTCAAATGTTTGATTTTTAGGGAATTTAATTTACTGACATTTTGCGCATACAGTAACATTGATGAAAGTCATCATGAAATAAGAGTAAAGGTTCAGGGAGAGGCAGAAAGCCTAGACAGGCTGGTTTAAAAGCCTCCATCTAATACATAAACATCATAAAAGAGGGGAATGAAAATCACTTCCTCTAGGAACTGTTTTGTAGGTTAATCTTTACCAATGTGTTAAATTTTAAATGTTGTTATTGATTGAATGGAATACTCATCTGAAATATGGTGAATAAAGATTGTGGCGCACAGCAGAAAGTGAATATTTCCTTCTGAAATGTAATGTAGTGGTTGTGAAAAGCAGCTGAAAATAGAATTAAAATATAAAACCTATTAAGGTCTGGGTTTGTGAAATATATGCAGATAATCAGGTAAAAAAAAAAAAGCAAAATTGAATTGAAACGCAATGGATGAATTGAACTATGAAACTCAAACTCTTCTTGAGATCAGTACTTGATTAAAAATTAGGGCTGTGAAATTACAAATTTTAATCAGATTAATCCCATGGTTAATTTGGATTCATGTTGATTAATCGGTATCAAAATACTTTGTAGATCGACTGATTTGTCTGGTTTTGTTGTTTTTTTCATTCAAATTTCCCACAAAACACATAAAAAACACAAAAAGCGGACAAAAAAACATGATAAAATTCACACACAAAAATAAACTAACACAAAAAGGCGACAAACTCTAACATTAATAATGTATTCTAAAATACAAGAGAAAAAAACACTAAGAAATGCGATAAAATAGCCAAAACATGCAAAAATGAGAATATATATGCAATTAACAATAGCTTCAACAAAATTTGAAACAAAACAAATGTTCCATTTAATTGGGTTACAATTTTTTATCCGATTAATCAGGATGATAGATTAACCCACTTTAATTTAGACAGCTCTAATAAAAATACTACTATTACTTTCCACGTGGACAAAGACATCTGTCTGAATTTAATTTGAGTGATTGTATCGGTCTAAAAATAGCTACTCTCTCCTGGAACTGGACCCAGATCAGTCATTTAAATGTACACACCTGTTTGCCAGTATTTTGGGAAAAAAATTTCCAGCACTTGTTTTCTTAGGAAATTAATATTTGTCATCACATCTGCTCCATGATGCAACTCAGGGCACACACATATCAGTAAACTAAGACACTGAGGAGGATTGAATTTATACAAACAGCAATGTAAATATTTCCACTTTGGGAGGTGCTATGAATCTTAACATGTAAAAAAAAAAAAAAAAAAAAAAAAAAAAAAAAAAGAACACCCAAAACTCATTTCCGTTCAAAGGTCAGGCTGTTACACTGTAAAAAGTGAAACATTGAATGAACTTTAGAAATCTTCTTCAGTTAAAAATGAGTTGACTGAACCAAATGAAATTAAAGTAAACGTAAGACTATGTAATTTAATTTGGTTCATTCAAATACTTTTTAATGTGTGACCCAATGTTTTACTTTTTTCAGTGTAATCATAGTCATGTTCATCAATGAATTAATGTAGTCATTTGGTTAAAGTTGACTGGAAAGCCACCGTTTTAAATGACATGAACCACCCGGTGAACAGTGTTAAAAGCTGTGACTGGAGTCTTTCTGCCCCCCCCCCCAACCTTCATTTTATTTACTTTTATATTTGTGTACCTACTTTTTTTGGCTGAGATTTTACCTGTTTTGTGTAGTAAAAAAAAACAAAAAACTTCATTATATAATGAATGAAGGCAGAACATTCACACCAAATCATTTTTTACTCACAGAAACATTTTCAGAACATATGGAAACCATTCTCCAGAATAATTCCAGTATCGACCAGTTAGTGAAATCATATCCATTTTGTTTTTATATACGCTTTCCTCTTGGGTTTCATATCCTTGAACATACTCTATAACAAGAGAAACTTTTTTTTCTATACTTAAGTAAGACTTCCACACAAAATTCCAGACTTTTCAAGGTCTGGAAGACAGTATTTTAAAATTCCATACCTTTTTAAGACTTTCAAGACCTGTGCAAGCACCCTGAGTGACTCAGCTCAGTGAACTTCCTATTGATTAAAATTTGAGTTTAATTTCACTTGAACTGGATACAGTCTAAACTTAGACGTCCACACATGCTGGTTATACTGTTTACACTTGGAGAATAAACCTCTGAGCTGGAAAATTCACTTCGTCAGTCCATGTTTTACTGTTTCTTTCCTGTCGGATATTAAAAAGAACATAAAGAAGCTTTGTGCAGCTTGTGTAATAAGAAAGAAGAAGAAGAAGAAGAAGGAGGGGACTGGAAGTACTCTTACTGTGAGGGTCGTTCTTCTCTCGGATTCCATCCACTCCTCCATCAGACTTGATCCTCAGGAAGAAGCCCCCGTTTTTACAGTACAGTCTTTTGGGGTCCTTGAAGGTCCCAGGAGGAAATCCGCCACTGCTGCCGTCTTCAGGTGTGGAGGGAAGTGTTGTGATTTCTCCCGTGGCCATCTCCTCCTCTTTCCCTGCTTCCCCCGGTGACTGCTTCTTGGTCTGTTTCTTGATCAGTGCAGAAGCCCCACCGTGGCCTCCCACCCCTCACTAACTGCTGCACGTTCCCTCCTCCCCCTCCTCCACACAGCTTCACTCAAAATGACTCTGCTTAACCCCCGGAGGTCAGTTTGCTTGAACACCCCCCCCCTCCCCCCCAAACACACACACTCCTCACTTCCAGGGCAACAAGTGCCCTTTAAGGTCTGGAAATATGAAGCAGAACCCTCCGACTTCAATGCAAATGCCTCAATCTAACATTTGTAGCCGTTTTATTGCAGGCAGTTGCTTCGCCATCGCAGTCTGAGCTCTCTGGGTTTTTTTTTGGGGGGGGGTGCATGTGGGTTCCCCCTTTTCTTCTGCTCTTCTTGCAGTGAAGTGATTAAAGCAGGGCAGCTGGCTTAGATCTGTGTGGAAGGCTTTCCCCTTTGGGCCTCAGTTCGCATGCGCCTTAGGAGCACCAACGCGTACACACGCCCACTAATGCTCGCTGATTCCACCAACTGACCAACCGAGCAGAAGCCAAGAAAGAAGAGGAGGGCAAGGAAGGAGACGTGCAACTTGGACTGTGTCACTGAGAGCCTTCAGAGTGCCAAAAGCAGCAGCAGCAACGACCATGTGAACGAAACCAGTGTTTTCATTCATCCAGGCTGTTGCACAGAGAAGAGAAAAACACAACCAGCACAAGCAGTTCCTCCGTCATTCACCAACTGTTATTCACAGGTAAAAAGCAACAATGTGAAGAGGAAACGCTTTGATGAAACGGGCTGCATCACATGCAGTGGCATTCCTACAGTGATTTACTCCCCAGGCAAGACCCCACTGAGGTTGACAAAAATATTTTCAGGGCACCCCCCACACATAAAAAAAAAACACCAAGTGCCATAGACAGCTACAGTACCACAAATTATCCCACCTGACTTAAGAAGTGTCATAGATGGCTACGGTGTCACTAATTAGCCCATCCAAATTAGCAAGCGTCACAGTCTTCTACAGTACCCCTAACCCTAGCTGTTGACACAGAGAGAGAACATAATTGCATGATATAACCTACCTTTTTCTTTTGATCGTTTCTCCTCTTTTCTTTGGAATGGGGCACCTGATGGCTTTGACCGTTGACCTATCCATGACCTCTCTTCATTTGTCATTCAATCACTCCACACCTGAGTCCAAACTAACTTCCCATTCCCCAATACTGTCACTCACTGGCTGGAAGGTCAGGTCACACTGAACTATTTCACATTGACCAATGACCACATTATCTTGGGAATTCACATAAAATCAAATGTAATGGAATGTAGAGAAATTCTGTGAATCCCCGCCCCCCAACACACACACACACACACACACATCATGCAGATGTTTTTTTTTTTTTTTTGATGGGCCGCTAGTGCCTCCCCACCCACATTGCTGCCCCCAGGACTGCCCCTGATCACATGTGACAGATCTTAATTGCTATTCTCAGTTTCTTCAGAGACCAGTGTATGGTGGATTAGTGAAGGGAGTTTGACTCACAGGATTCATTTCGTTTCGAATTTATGACCAACGAACCAATCCATTTGTCAAAATAAGCACATGCTGGCCTGAGCTTCTGGGTAACAGGAACCACATCTAAAACTTCTGCGGGATCCCGTGAAAGTCAGCTGTGCATTGGGTTCACATCATGTTGGTGACCCTCCCGAAATTCGTCAGCAGACGCAGCTGACATCTACCAAGGCCATGTGAGCTACTGACTTGAACAGCTGTAGGATTTACTCTAAAAAACACCCACACATCTAAGACAAAGAACAGAAAGGTTTGAGTGGTTTGGGAGAAATAATATTAAAGTCAATGAAGTTGAATTTGCATTTAGATATTTTTTTAACCTGTCAATGTCAAGTGGTGATGGTTGGTAACTTAACCCATGAAGACCCAGCGCTACTTTTGGGTAAGCTCCCAAGTGATTTATCTCTATATTTAACCTTTTTAAGTGATTTATCAACATGTATTTAAATATTATCCTCTGTAGTTTGCATATGTTCCCAGTATAAACAATGTATTTTCCTATATTTAATTCACTAATTGTGTTGCTCAGAGTAAAAATTAGAGTTCATCCAATGTCATTAATCCAATTCCATTGGGTTTTGCAAAGGAATCAATGTTGAAGAAGATGACAGTGTTTCCAACTATATATAACTATAGAACTTTTGAACGGCCAAATGAGTCGCATGTGATGACCATGAAAAGATGACAAACCGCAGTTCACAAGTTATTTACATATATTGATAGAATTAATTGATCACCAGTTATTAAACAGTTTAGATATGTAAATTAATTTGGTCACCAATGGCTGTCTGGGTCTTTATGGGTCAAGTACAAATATTACACTGTTACTATGAACTGCACTGAAAAGAATGTGCACATTTTTAGCAAAGAGGAAGGACAATAAAAAAGAAAAAAATAGGGCTGTCAAAATTAATGTAGATTATTCCATCATCACGATTAACCTGATTAAATGAAACAGTTGTTTTGATTCATGTTTTGGTGAAACTGTTGAACATGATAATTGCATGTATTCATATTTTTTGCATATGTTTTGGATATTTTATCATATTTTAGTGTTTTTTTTCCTGTGCTTTAGAAGAATTTAGAATATGTTTCGGATAACTCATGGCTTTTTTGTGTGAATTTTACTGGATTTTAGCATGTTTTAATTTTTTTTTTTCCTCAGCGCTTTTGTGTCTCTTAGTGTGTTTTTATGTATTCTGTGGGAAATGAAAGTATTAAAAAGAAAGCCAACTTAAAACCAACTTAAAATGTTTTGCACACACATAGGGTTGGGTACTGAAAATGTTTCATTCGATACACATACCAAACCGGTACTTTCAAAATGGTATCAGTTCCTAAACGGTATTTAAATCGGTACCTTAAAAATAATAATTAAAAAAAGTTATTACAACCAGTATATTTGATTGAACCGTGCTGTAACATCAAAATTTAACCAAAGACTTACTGAACCAGTCTGTCTGACAAACGCAGAAATTGTGAGATGCATCTCTGATTTTGATTTGATTTGATTTGAATGATTTATTTCGAACTACTACAACTTCTTAAGTATTATTATTATTCCGCTAGCACCACATCATGTCACTAGTTGAGGACTCACCGTTATGGTCCAGTATCTCCATAGTAGATGGTCTGAAGTTGTATCACTTTATCTCTCATTCCCACGCTGGACATTTCCTTTTCTGGTGCCATTAGCACAGTGCTAGGCTAGTGCTATTAGCACAATGCTTAGCTACTTAGCTCTTCACGGAGGATTTAGACGGTGCAGCTTCTGCTTTAAGGTAAACACCGTGTGTCACCAAGTGCGTCATTAAATAAGACGTATTCCAACCTTTCCATTAAATGTCTTGAGACACATCGCCTTTGACGTGTCGATGTCGTCTGCACTGCACTGCCATGCGCGTATGCTGCTGTTATCAGTGAACGGGAGGCTAAGCCATGCCCTTCCGGTCCATGGGTGCTTAGCTCGCAAAAAAATTTAAACGGGAGTGAATGGAACGAGTCAAGTTAATTCTGATTCCGTTTGACAAGTGCTCTGAAATTAACATATAATAGCGGTTAATAAGAAATATTTGATGTGGCATCGGCAGACCACCCGTTTTTGGCAGGAAGCAAACAAGACGTTAGGTTTTATGTGGGCTTAGTATGAGACTACAACGCGTCGCGTATGTGACGTCACACTCCATTCAACTGTGGTGTGGAGTCTGTGGTGACGTCACATATGCGCCAGGCGTGTAGTCCAAACAGGGTTTACACGCAAATGAATCAGCCGTTGGTTAACAGAAGCAATTGAAGCGCACATCAATAATTATCATTTACTATGAGGTACAACATGTGTGTGATTCATGGCACATGACAAACCAGACACCATTTTAGCATTTTATTTCCCACGAGACTCCCGGAAAGGGCAGAGACTTAAACTCCTCATTACACAAGCAAAGAAAAAAATCCAAACAAAACGAAAACTAAAAATAGAAAAAAAATAAAACAAAAGGGAAGAAAAAAATAATTTTTAGGGGGATATAGGTATTCTTATAATACATGTATTAGGCTGATGAAGATCTTTGAAGCACAGAAATAAGGTGATAGTGCAGTAAAGCATACAAACTCAACATTAAAACACACACACACACACACACACACACACACATATATATATATATATATATATATATATATATATATATATATATATATATATATATATATATATATATATATATATATATATATATATATATATATATATATATATCTTAAGTATCTACTTAAGTACAGAATGTGAGTACTTTGACCACCTCTGGTGCCTATATTACAACTTCACTCTATCATAAATATGTATATAGTCATTAACCTTTTATTACCTCCGCCAAGGAGGTTATGTTTTTGCCTGTATTTATCTGTGTTCAAGATGACTCGAAAAATTATGGACGGATTTGATGGAATTTCCAGGATGGGTTTGAAATGTGAACAGGGGGTTACTTATTGCTATAATTATTATTTTATATTTGTTGTACAATCTTTACGCGTGCACAATTTTTCCTGTTGCCGCCTTGACCACTGAATGCTGTACTCATCTACTCCACTTTTTTATTTTTTCAGTCAAATATAAGGTTAAACAGATGACAAAAACTTACATATCAAACATAGGACAGTATTTTTCTTCTTTTCTTGACCTTTGAGTTCAATTCTATGTAGAGATTGGTGAAATATTTGTAACTCCTATCCAGTCAGTACTGTATCAGAATTTAAAGCTGTATCACATAAGCTTACATACAATTCATTTAATCATGTCTCCCCCATGTGGTGAAAAAATATATAGCATTACTTCATGTGAATACATGTTTTTTTACCGACTGACTTGATTTTTTTAGTTGAATGAATGACTGATAACACAGAGTAAAACTATTAAAAACTTTATTCTTAAGTTACATTATTAATCACTTTATGAAGTACAAATTTAACGTGGTATTTAACACCCTCTAAACTCCAAAGAATGTAAATTCTGATGAAAGATAAATGCTGGAAATGTCACTCAGCCACACGAACATTTCTCACGTTATTTGGGAATGCAATGAAGTTTACCCCTTTTTGGGAAAAACGTAGTAGGTCACATAAGGACATGGATCAGGAAAACCATACCAAAATGACTACCTTGGTGGAGGTCTGTGCTCTCAGAGTGCTTTTCTAGTTTGAAATTTAATTTGCATTTGTTTGCACCATGGAGGAAAGAATATATATATATATATATATATATATATATATATATATATATATATATATATATATATATATATATATATATATATATGTATATATATATATATATATATATATATATATATATATATATATATATATATATATATATATATATATATATATATATATATATATATATATATATATATGCACACTTGACAATAAAGATTACTTGACTTGAGACATTTTGCAAATATGTCATTGGCCAAAGCAGAGTGTATAATATAGGTTGACAGTACTATCTAATGCTGTCTATTCAAACTATAGGTTGTAGGAAATAAGTAACACTTCAATTACATATATATACTTCCTCGGGATAAAAACAAAAGCAAAATCAGGGTGGACAATATAAATTACAAAAACACACATACACACTACTGTTTTTTGGCCAGAGGATCATAAGAACATCAGATCTTCCTGTGCTCCATTAGTTTTCTGGTCTACGCCTGTGATGACTTCTGCATCCGTCTGCAAAACCAGGAAAACCAGATCCAATGCTTTCCTCCACACCTCCTGCTTCACACAAACATTATCATAGGTTTTTATTGCTGTTGCATCATTGGATCCCAGAAATGTTGGAGTTGTGTTGCAGTATGTGTCAGTGTGTAAGACAAGTTGAGAGAACTTTGTAGCCACGTCACCAACAGTCCCATGACAGCTCTGCAGGTGTTGGATCACAGCGGTTCGGGCTCCGACCTTCGAGAACACCCCTGCGTTAACCATTACCGTGCAAATGTAATCCATTAACCCATCTGCCATGAGGGTCAACACTACATCTCTGTAAGGATTCACTGGTGTTCTTGGTTTGTTCTGTTGGATAGAGTGACTGTTGCTCTCTGTTGTGTTTCTTGTGTACTGTTCTGCTTGCTTTTGCAGATGTTGAATGCAAACCATCTCGGTCACTCCAGCTCCAGGCAGAAGGGCTTTGTCTTTCAGTGCCCAGTGTAAACGATAAGCACAAGCCCAAAACTGGTCCTCCAAAGTCTGTAACTTGCCATGTACGGAGCTTGTAAGTATCACTGTAACCAATCCACAGTTCAGTCCATCAGTGGTAATATTCACAGCTGTTCCGCGCTTCCCGCCGTTGTTGCTGAGATCCCTCCATATGCTGACCTTCAGCCCCGTACCCACACAATGCTGACTCAACTGTGTGGCGTAAGTCACTGGGATAGCTCCTGTAGGAATGGCAAATGCCTTCAGAATAGAAGTCTTCACCTTTTCCAAAACAAGAATTCTATGTCTACAACAACACTCAATCACTTTCTCACTAGCAACCCCACTGACGAGAATCACGTTCACTTCCAGTTTCAGCAGAAGTGACACAACCTTCTCCATCCATGTATCTTCTTTGCTCAAACGTGACAAATCTAAATGGTCGCTCACACTTAGCATACCTTTTGGTCTATTAAAACCAAGATGGCGGTAAGTGGCTGCTAAATCCCCATGAATAAGAGCAACCTTCAATTGCTGCTCTTTCAAGTGATGTGCAACTGAAGCCTGTTCAGCAGGTACTAGAACAACACAACCTGGTAAAACAGTAGCTTGTTCCTCTACTAATCCAGGAAACACACAAGTCACCACTCTTGTAAGATCAAATGTGACATCTTGTTGATTACATTCTGATTGCATCTGGCTGGCCTTGACAACTAAATTCATTGAATCACAACAGCCATGGCTCAATGTCTCTGCAATGTGTGCAGTGTCAGGAAAAAAAGGCTCATATGAACAAGTATCAGAAGTATGAATAGTGGAAATATTGGGATATTCCGCCTCATGAAAATGTCTGCTAAGCTTTAGTTTCTTTTGTCGCCGTAAGTTAAAGGGCTTCTCAGATGGTCTTGATGTCAACTGCTGATGTGCTGATGTAGGGGAATCCTTAAGCGTGGGTGCATTAAAATGGCAAGGTTCTGACACATCACCATATTTAATAGGGATGCTACATTGCTTGCAAATGTTCAAGCATATTTCCATGCCTTCAGACATAGCAGAGATTATGTGTCTGATTGAAATCCCTCTCTGAAGACACTCCAGTGCAGCACGACTCCAAGCTCCAGCAAGAAACAGCAGGCATCCTGAACCTGTATTATAAACTCTGTGGTGTGTCTCTATGGTCTCGTAAACCAGCTGACCAACTGCGCAGGTTAGCTCCAGGCTCTCAAGGATGCGAAAACATGAGCATGCAAGTGTTGACTCTCCAGTTGTTTCATCTTGGATGAACTTGTAGTTTTTATTGGGGCCAAGAGAGGATCTTGTGATTTCTGCCAGGGCTGACAGCTTCTGTAGTCCAACATGTTGACGGTCGTTTATAATTGTACTTCGCAGCATTATTCGAGGAGCCTGAATAGTAGAGGACAAGTCAAGTTTTCAGTTTTAAACTTTAAGCCAGATGATACAAACTTTATCTTTCCAGAAAGTAAAATTAAATTGGAGTTTTTTCTATTTTATTGAACTGAAATACTTTATTGTCTACATGACAGTGAACAAAGACAAAGACAGAACTTTGTTTTTAGCCTTCATTTGCAGTAACATGCGAAAAATGATCATCACAATTAACTATCATAAAATTACTACATTTCATAAGCATTCTCTGTACCATGGATGCAAAAATGGATAGTTACTTTTCTGCCTACAATTTTTTTCAAGTTGAAGTGGGTAGAGAAAAAGTCTCTCTCTATAAAAAATATATATGATCTGTTTTTTAACGTTTGTACAGATCTTAGGTGCTGTGTTGCCTTTTTGGTTCGACTAAACCACTTATGTATTCTGAACTTGCACTAAACATCTTTAGAAAACAGTTCATAAAAAACATAACAAATGGTGTCACTAAAAAGTAATCACAATTCTATCTAAAGAGCTGTGCCTTCTTCCATAGAGCTATAAATCATTTTCTCGCGTTCTTTAAAAATGTATTCTGTATAAAATTATGCACTGTTATATTAATTACCCAGTAGAATAAAAAGTAGTTTAGCTGAATTCTGAGCTAAAGTAGCAGGTCCTGGAGTACATCTGAAAATGCAAAGGGAGCACCAGAGTACCAGAGCAGAAAGGTGGGATGGAAAACACAATCCTACAATTCATTTTCTCAGGTTTGAGTACATTTTTTAAGCTGCAAGGAGGGATGCGAGCCTCCTCTAGCCTTAAACATAGTAAACTATTGCATTTTGCAGATTAATCCACCTTGATTTATCTAACAGTAGTGAAACAGCTACAAACATAATTTTACTGCACACAGATTTCATATTAAGTATACGTTGTTACGGCTCTGAATGCACAACTTTAACCTGAAGAGTATTGTAACAGTGTGATACTAGTACTTTTTAAAATTCTTATAAAGCTAACAGGCGTACTATTAGTCAACAAGCTAAAGGCTTCACAGGAAACTGTATTTACGTAATCAGATCTATAATGTGTCAAAAAAGTAAAACTGCTTCAAGTATGTTTCGACAATACTAAATCCATTTGCACAAAAAACTTACCTTTTCTTTGATGTTTCTATATTTCTACCCGTTCATTGCTCGGTACCGATTGTAGGTGAACACTGCGCTTGCGTTGTATTTTACCGTTGCTGGGAGACAAGAAAAGACATTAACTATTGGTCAATACCGTGCAAGCCCGCCTTCTTTGTCTTGTAATTGGTTACAATCACACTGTTGTCGCTCATTCAGTGATTTCATTGGCTAATCCCCGTGTCAATTATTGGAATTCTTTAACCGTTGTTGACTACTTTGTTGACATCCACCACGACACTGACGCTCTGCTAGCTTAATCGACGATTTAAATGGTAAAACCATTGTGAAAGTTGTCAAAAGTTAATGTGTGCAATATTTATTTTAGGAATGCATCGTTAACATTGGCGATATAGTTACAAACTTTTGCCTAGTAGCGTATTTCTATAGTGCATTACCACGGGAGCTAATGTTAGCTAGCTTGACAGTAGTTCTGTGACTTTTTTTTACTCCGTGCAACAAATCAACTTTTACTTTGTGTAAGCTGTCATACAGTTGTAGAATTGTTCTGTTTTCTTTTTATAGGCTTCGAATTACCGGAAACCAGTTCCCTCGGCTAGCCAAAAGAAAAAGACCGCTCCGAAAATCGAACTGACTGCAGAGCAAAAACAAGAAGTTAAGGAGGCTTTTGATCTGTTTGACACAGATGGCACCGGTACCATAGACGTGAAAGAGCTCAAAGTGGGGTTCTTTGTGGATTACATTCACAAAAAGAATGCTTATGGATTACAAAAACACAGATAATTATCCCATAGTAACCCCATGAATTGTGTGTGTTACAGGTTGCAATGCGAGCTCTTGGGTTTGAACCAAAGAAAGAAGAAATCAGGTCATTGGTGGCAAGTATTAGTAAAGAATCGTCTGGAACAATTGACTTCAACGATTTTCTCAGTATTATGACACTGAAAATGGTGAGTGAAATGCAGCTTCTATCTGTAAAATAGTCCTTCCCATTACCTTTGTTGTCATTGAATGTACGCAAAACATTTTTAGAGTTTTCTGAAATTAACTGTTCCAAAGTATTTTTTTTGTATGAATGCTGGCATATTAAAGCCAAATTTGGCAAACAAAAAAAAAAAATAGAAGGGGGCTAACATTTCCAGACATTTTTAAAAATGTATATTTAAGAAAAACACTTTTGGAAAAGAAAAACTCAAATACTATAGTGTTGTCTGATCATATAATAAAATACAAGAAGATATAAACTGATATAAACCTGTTTTGCATCATTACAATAAAGCAACAACGAGTTGGCAAACCTGACCAAAAGTTGAAAACTGTACTCAAAAGTGAACTTCTTATGGATATGAATCTTGGTCTTATTCACAATTTCCAAATAAAACATGTGAGCTTTACCAAAACATGGTCTTCAAATTCTCCACATTTTCCCACTACATTTGTAAGGTTTTCTTGTAAACTCATCATTTTATTCTCAAATAATATGACATTTATTGTCTTTTTGACCTGAGACATTGTCATAATTATCCTGTTAATACCTTTTGCTCTGTTGTAACAGAATGAGAAGGATTCCAAAGAAGAAATTATGAAGGCTTTTCGGCTGTTTGATGATGATTGCACAGGAAAAATCTCATTCAAAAACCTAAAGAGAGTGGCCAAGGAGCTGGGAGAAAACCTGACAGATGAAGAGCTGCAGGTACTGACAGTTTCCATGGAGTTAAAGAATTAAATTGTGATGGGGTGGATACTGTAGTTCCTAAAACAAGTTTGACTACACAAAAATAGTTTTAGTATTTCTTATGAAAATTGATATTCAACCTGTTGCCAAGTTAGCATTTTTGCAGTTACTTATATAATCATGATGGTTTTATTACCTCCACCAAGGAGGTATTAAATTCTCTGACTGTCAGCAGGATTACACAAAAAGTTCTGAACATATTTCGATGAAACTTTCAGGAATGATAGATAATGGGTCAAGGAAGAGCCTATTAGATTTTGAGAAATGAAGGTTAAAGGTCAAGGTCACACTAAAGGTCAACAGCTAAAACACATCAGTGGTAATATCTCAGGATTCAGAAAAGATAGAATCTCACATTTTTTTGCATTCACATCATCTCACCTTCGGACGTCAGATGGGTCAACACCTATGTCATGTCATGTTTTGACATCATATGACACCATATCAAGCCGTGGCGGAGGTCTGCTGTCTCTGACTGCCATGTTTGTTTATAAATCTGTACTTTGCTCATCCCATATGAAAAGATAAATACATTTCCAAACTTGGCAAATATACAAATTTTTTTTATCTTTTATAGGTTACGTGTCAAGATGTTTCTTATTTATCTCTACACCAGCAATAATTATAAAGGCTAAAAAAAAAACCCAATATCTTATATCTTGTCTAAAATACATGTGTGTGGCAAAGTATGTTAATTCCGCTTTCAGTAACCGCTGTCATCTCATTTTTAACCAATAACGGTAAAGATTTGCAGCAAGTGACTGTTAAACAGCCATGGACAGGTTTTTCAGTCCACTCTTTCTGACTTCACTTTATTTAATTTTTGGTTTCCTTTACCTATTTTTGAAAGATTTTCAGGTGTGAAATATGGACTGATAAAAATACACAAGGAAAAGTCTGTAACATTTAAAAAAAATGAATCGTTGTGGATATTTTATTCATAGCTGATGTACAAAGAGACAACAGAAAAATGTGATCATTTCTGCCATTATGATACATGATCCTACTTCACACTTTATTGATGCAGAACATTTTTTTTTATTTTAAAGGCTTCACAATTGTTCAGATATTACCATAAATGGTTATTTGAAACAAAGTGTGAGGCTGGCATGTAAAAGGCTCTGGAAATGTAATTTGTAGATGAAAATTCAGTGGCAGTTTTACATTTAATATCCTTTATTTGGACTAAGACAATACACAGGGGTTTTAAAAATGTTAATTATTTCTTCAATCACTCACTTTGTAATGACTTCCGATGCCTGAAACAAATGACGTACTTCAGCTGTTTCAGATTGACCACACTTCAGCACATTGTTTCTTGTTTTTTTTTTTAGGAAATGATCGATGAGGCCGACCGAGATGGAGACGGTGAGGTCAGCGAACAGGAATTCTTAAGAATAATGAAGAAGACCAACCTGTACTGAACATGTCGAGTGTGTTACAATCTTTTATTTGTGCCTTTTGCAAAGCTCAACTTTGATACTGTCAATAGTTTTTACTGGGACTGAGGCTTGTAAATAAATATTTCTTCATCTTTTCATAGATCTTTTACTACAGTTGAATAAATATATTTCATCAGAGCCAATTTATTTTGCTTCATTTACATTAACATTTAAAGTTTGTTACAGGTGCATGAAACAAGCAGCAGATTGATAGATAGTAGATATTGATATCCAGAAGTGTTTTGTATGCATCTAAAAATGATTCTTTTGCACATTGTTCCATAACATGTTATATCTAAAGTCTTCGCATTTGATCTGTGGTGAAACATTGTTAGGTACAATACAGTATGCGCAACACGACAAACAAATAATGACCAGATATGGAAGCAGACAGTGAAAGTTATATGACTAAGTGCACACTAACTCGTGTAACTGTAGACAGAAATGAAAAGTGTGAAATGAAGGATGAGTAACTTGGTAAAAATCACTCTCACTTCACGTTCTGAGTTATAAAACCCAAGTCATTGTCTGTATAAAGTACAATATACCACTGTTATACTGACATGTTCTTATCATCTTATAGGAAATACGCTCCTGCTGATTAATTATGCAGCGGAAGTCTGGTTTGGGTCCAAACATCATACCTAGTTAAAATAAACAGGATATTGAAGTGACGTGTTTTTCCGAGCTGTCTGGTGGTTGTCTATTATTTTGAGGATGCTTGCAACTGATTGTGAAAGTTGTGATAACCTATTCACAACAACAAAGGAACATCAGGTGGAAAATATGAAAAGTCTTGTCCCTTAAATAGATATCAAGTGTTTAAAAAATATTTCATGTGCTAAATGTTTCACCGGAAAGAAGGAAAGGCAGACCTAGAGTAAAAAGATTAAAGGTATTTTGTTATAAAGTTATTTATTAAGACATATTTCACGACATGCACTAATACCATTTAACAATTTATGAAGTATAAGGTCATGAATATAGTGGGTGTGGTGTTATTTAACTCCACAGCACAGAATGAATCTGCAATAAAATTATTAAGGATGAGTTGTAGTGCATATCTACAGAAGGGGATTAGGATCACTGGGAAAAAAGTGAGGTCTTTATATATATATATATATATATATATATATATATATATATATATAGACACACACACAGACACTATGTATGTATACTGGCCATCCAAAAAAAGTTTCACATGCATACATATTTACATATACATATGTAAATAGCAATAATTACAAATATATAATTCCCTGCATCATTTATATTTGGTATGTTTGTGTATATATATATATATATATATATAAACAGTAGTTCTGAGGGGGGGGTCAGAATTCTAACTTTTTTCTCAAAAATTTTATAACTACACTATAATAATAATAGTAACTAATTATTATTATTAATAATAATAATAATAATAATAATAAATTAATAGCTAATACAGCCACTTGAACTGTCATGCTGTACTTAATTTCTTTTATTCTTATGCAACTCATGGATGAATGATTTTATTGTTCATTTTGTTAAGGTAATTTCTAGTTTGCTATCCATCTATTTGTCTTTGACCTTCTGACATAAAGACACAATAAATATATATAGAGTTTTAAACTTCTAAAGCACATGTATCTTTCCTTTTGGCATCTTGTTTTTCCAGCTGCTAAATCCAAATGCTAGAACTGTTGTGTTTTTCCTCCACATTCTTCAAATGTCAAACTGCAACATGGAATTGTTAGAAATGAGCCAAATCAAAGGACTAAATTTCACAGGTTCATTTTATGTTAACCCCCTATGAGTCAAATCCACCCACCTTGTCGAAGTTCAAAGTACACCGCACGCCAGATGAGAGTACAGGAGCTAGCTTTGAGGGGACGCAGACAGGCACCTTCATCCATTATGTCATGATATTACCAAACAGTACATTCTGTACTTAAGTACAAGTACAGCTACTTGTGTGGAAAAATACTCTGGTAAAAGTAGGAGTACTGATTCAACTCCTCTACTTAAGTAAAAAAAAAAGTACAACTTCTTAATTGTAATAAAGTACAAAAGTAAAAAGTACAACTGCATTTTTTTCCCATGAACGCAATAATACTTATTTAACTAGGAAAAATCTAAAAAGTTTCAAAAGTATCCCAAAATAAAGCATTTAAAAGTGAATTACTGTGTAGAGAATGTTTTCGATCAAGTCACAGTTACACACTTTTGTGGATATGGACAGGAAATTTAGAAAAAAAAAAGTCACAATTGAGATAAAAAATCATCATGAGTTACAAATATGATATAAAAATACATAATTTTAAGAGAAAAAGCCAAAATTGTGAGATAAAATGTTGAGATGATGAGATAAAAAGTAAAAATTATGGTATAAAAAGTCAAAATTGTGAGATGAAAAGTCATATAACTATTATTAACTATTATTATTTTTCATACTGTTTGTATGTAGTATTGTAGTTTGAAAAAGTAAAAAGTCTATTATGAAAATAAGTACAGATATAAAGTACAGATATTTACACAAAAATGCCCTACATTTTTAAAAAAGTTGCCAGAAAAATACATACTGAAATAGAGTACCAATACCTAAAAACTCTACTTAAGTACAATAATGAAGTAGTTTTACTGAGTTATTTTCCACCTCTGCCAAACAGATCATTACATTAAAAACAAGCTGATTAAACACCTCTTTATTCATTAGCTGTCATATATTCCTATCATCCCCAACAGAGCCTTTTCTGTGCCTGCCCCAAACCTCTGGAACTCACTGCCCCCAACACTTTTAAATCCCTTTTTAAAAACTAATTTATTCATGATTACTTTTATTTTGTCTGTTTTAATTTGTGATTGTTCTGTTTTCTATGGTTTGTTTTTTTTATTGTAGTTGGACTCTTATTGTTTGTTATTTTTACTGCATGTAAAGCGTCTTTGAGTGCCATGAAAAGCGCTATACAAATAAAATGTATTTTATTATTATTATTATTATTATTATTATTATTATTATTATTATTATTATTATTATTATTACTGTTATTATTATTATTATTATTATTATTATTATTATTATTATTATTACTGTTGTTATTATTATTATTATTATTATTATTATTATTATTATTATTATTATTACTGTTATTATTATTATTATTATTATTATTATTATTATTATTATTATTACTGTTATTATTATTATTATCATTATTATTATTACTATTATTATTATTATTATTATTGTCATCATTAGTATCATTATTATCATTATTATTATTATTATTATTATTATTATTATTACTGTTATTATTATTATTATTATTATTATTATTATTATTATTATTATTATTATTATTATTATTATTATTATTATTATTATTATTATTATTATTATTATTATTATTATTATATTTCTGTGTTTTTGAAAGGATTTTAGCATGTGGACAGAACATACAAAAGTCATCTGCAGATTTGGAGAGGTACAGTATATGTTGGTGTTTGTGTTAAACTGTCAATGTTTGGTTTAAGTTGCAAAGTTTCCAGTTGGAGTTTGATGTTTTCATAAAGTGGTAGTTTCATGGCCCCTCAGCTGAGTGTTATTCCCCTACTGCTGTGGTTCTTCATATCATACTCCCACTGCTCCACCGCTCTTCTACTTTTCCCATAAAATGAACAATTTCCAAAACAACTAAGCGCTGAACGTCTGCTTGTTGCTGGTAAAAGATGATTATATTATTAAAACTTAAAGGTCACGTATGTGTCACAATTATGTCGGCAACTTATTTTCATAAGCCCCCTTTTGAGTAAGACGAGCTGAAGACAAAGTAATAACCGTCATTGTACCTGGAAGAAGCAAAGAGACACTGCATCAGGGGTACGTTGGTTTGATATTTAACCGAAAATTTCAGATAAATTAAAAGTATTTACAGGTTTATGCCTGTTGATAGAGATTTAATGTTCTGCATGCTAATTGTAATTATAGTATTTTTGTATATATATGAGTTTTTGTAGTTTACATGTTAGGTTTTTAGTGTCAATTTAATCTTTTAATCCTTGTCCTCATTCCGTCCTAACCATTGTCTCACATTGTGATGGTTCTGCTTGTTTGGGGATTCTGTTTCCATGTCGACACAGGTTTGTCTGTTATGATATGGATTAGATCAGGTGTGCAGGTGTGTGGAAAAAGTGTGGTTGGTAATGTGTGTTTTAAGGAGCGTCACATTCCATTAGCTTTAGTATATTTTATTCAGCCTCTGTAGGCAACAGTAGATGAAGATGAGAAGATACGCAGGTTAAATGCCAATATGTTAAGAGGTGGAAAGTACCAGGGGTGGAAGTAATTAAGTACAAGTACTTCCTTACTGTACTTTAGTAGATTTTTTTTAGGTATCTGTACTTTACTTGAGTATTTCTTTTTCTGGCAACTTTTTACTTTTACTCCCTGCATTTTTTTTTTAATAAATATCTGTACTTTCTACTTTATATACTTTATATATAATAGACTCATTACTTTTTCAAACTGAACTGATGTGACAGTATGAAATGAAAAATAAGTCACTTCAGAGGGAAAATAAGTGGATGAGAGAAACAGTGACTTTATATATTATAGTTATATGACAATTATCTCATAATTTGGACTTTTTATCTCATAATTTGGACTTTTTATCTCACAATTTGGACTTTTTATCTCACAATTTGGACTTTTTATCTCATAATTTGGACTTTTTATTTCACAATTTTAACATTTTATCTCACAATTTGGACTTTTTCTCTTAAAATTATATTTTTTGAACTCACATTTTGAACTTTACAAAAAAAATGTAATGATCACTTTTTATCTCAATTATAACTTTTTCCTCTTAAATGTCCTCCCCATATCCACAAAACTGAATAACTGTGACTCGATCAAACACATTATCTACACAGTAACTCAATTAGTTAAAGGCTTTATTTTGGATAGTTTTACTGGTTCAATAATTATTATTGCAGTCATGGTAAATAAAAAATGCAGTTTTACTTTTTAATTTTGTACTTTGTTACAATTGAGATATTGTACTTTTTTACTTTTACTTAAGTAGAAGAGTTGAATCAGTACTTTTACTTTTACCAGAGTCTTTTTTTCACACAAGTAGCTGTACTTCTACTTAAGTACATTCTGTACTTAAGTCAAAAATATAAAAAAATAAAGCCTTTAAAAGTGAATTACTGTGTAGATGATGTGTTTTATTGCGTCATGGTACTCAGTTTAGTGGGTGTGAGCAGTATGAACATCCAGGAAAAATGTAAAAGTCATAAATAGGAGATTAAAAAAAAGCATAATTATGAGATAAAATAATCTAAATCATGAGACAAAAAGTGAAAATTATGGGGTAAAAAGTCAAAATTATGAGGAAAAAAAAAATAATCGTCCCTGTGACATGGGATTTTGTAGTATGACCAACAAAGGGTGAATTATAATTTAGTGTGAAACTGTAAAACATCCCAAAAATCTAGTGTATTCCCAGAGCACCAATATTTAAACCTTCCAATGAGTCTTCTTCTTCAGTTTTCCATATTCTGATATAACAACCTTTGAGTTTACTCTCAGCTTTTATGAACATTTACATCATCAGTGAATTAAATATTGGAAAATAAATGATTTTCACTGAAACATGGTTAGACATAGACATCACAACAACAAAAGCTCTAGGTCTGTAAGGATAAATAATATAATAAACTCTACTTAATGTATGATGCACATTTGAAAAAGTAGAATTTTACAGGTAATGAATTATTTTATTTCAAATGTAAAGTGCTTTACAAATAAAATCTATTATTATTATATATATAGTTGTAGTTTTATATATGTAGTTTGTTTTGATATTTGCAGTTGACCTGAATTATACACACAATCCTTTTTTTTTACTGAATTAATATAAGATAAGATATTTTTTTATTAGTTCCACTAGGGGAAATTCCAGGTTTAAAGCAGCACAGAATAAAAGAGCACAGCAACATAAATGATATAAAATAAATTCAAAACGTATGAATGAAATTAACGTTAAAAAATGAACTTCTGATAGTGTTAGTGAACGTACTAACAATGACAGTGACAGAAGCCGTGTCATCCCTGCTGCTGCTGTGATGCTGGTGCAGAGGACCAGAAGAGGCCATCCCCCACCCACGCCCTCTCACTATCTTCCTGTACATTTACGGTAATATCGGGCACACTTTGTTTTCTCAATCACTAAAAATCACCTTCGTCCATCCTTGTTCCATCAGTTCGATGGTTTAGAAAAGTGATGGAGGAGTTCACTTAAACTTGATCTTTTTGACGAAATCATTCAAGAATGTGTTTTTAAAGCCAATTATTTATCAGTGTGTTCGTGATGGAGGCAGCTTTGCACCCACTCGACCCGTATGACGATGCTGCAAAGTGTTTACAGGAGAAACCGCAATGTGGAAATCATACTATTGCAAATGGGAGGAGAAAGTAAAGGATGAACATGGGTCAATTTAGTTAAATTGGGAGTTGTTTTTTTTTTCCTTTAAAATACAAATGCTATGATTATTATTGTATAACTGTTCTTAGTACAAGTGAGTTTCACTAATGTGTCAGAGAAAAGAAAAGAAAAGAAAAGAAAAGAAAAGAAAAGAAAAGAAAAGAAAAGAAAAGAAAAGAAAAGAAAAGAAAAGAAAAGAAAAGAAAAGAAAAGAAAAGAAAAGAAAAGAAAAATGACTAATATTTCTGTTTAATCACCCACACACAAACCACAGTTTGGATAAATATCACAGGTACAAACACAGCCAGTAGGTTTGAAATGTAGATTTTTATTTTGGTTTTATTAGACAATAAACACAAAATAAAACATAATAAAAAAATAAATAAAAAAAAAGACATCATTACAATAATACATCCAATGAAAACAAAACCAAAAAAATGAAGATACATTACATATTTGGTTATAAAAAAAACAAATATATATAAAAAAAAAAATCATCAATTGGAAGTCACCACAGAAATAGTGAAACAATTCAGGTAAAGTGTGATTTCTCCACTTTTCAGCAGCATCAGATGTGGTTTTTGGACGTTCAGAGCAGTGGCGGATCTAGACGGCTATTTTTAGACGGGCCTAAGTGAAGTCGGGGTGGGCAAGACTGGAGGGGATTGAAAAATGAATTTCCAATTCCCCTGAATTTTTTTTTTAAATAAACACAAATAATTAAATATACATATTATATTTCAATTGACATTTACAAATAAATAACTATATAAATAAGGATATTGATCAACATTTCAGTTTGATAAGCAACAAAAATGAGTCTAGAATTCTGTTTCTGAGCTTGTGATTGGATGGGCACAGCTGTCAATCAGTCAACCCAGGCCCGCCCATAGATCCGCCCCTGGTTCAGAGACACCATAGTGAACATGGAAACACTGTCAAAATTAAACTCTTTAACAAATGACGGCAGATGCAGCCGCTTGTTTTTATGTTGTTAATTATGCATTTTGTAGGAAAAAAAAATGAACAGACAGACAGACAGACAGACAGACAGACAGACAGACAGACAGACAGACAGACAGACAGACAGACAGACAGACAGACAGACAGACAGACAGACAGATAGACAGATAGATAGATAGATAGATAGATAGATAGATAGATAGATAGATAGATAGATAGATAGATAGATAGATAGATAGATAGCACATAACATGGCACATTTGCCAATATTTTTGGGAGATATTGGTAATCTTGGAATGCAATAATCTTTCCAGGAATAATAGACTCATAAAATTGAAGTGATAAACAATAGGGCCACAGTGTATTCTGTATAATACACCTGAGGATGTTTACATGCTTGACATTTGGATGTTGTTATTATTTAGCCCCAATTATTTATCAATTATTATTTTTGTAATAACAATAATAATTATTATTATTATTAATGGCTGTAAAAGAATCAAGGAAAATGTAAAGAAAAACAGTAAAATATTGACCAGTATGTTACAAAATCAAATGTGATTTATTTAGCAAGGGATAATGTATTGCCTACGTGTTACTATCAAAAAAATATTCCCCGACGGGGTCGAACAGTTGTTCCAACCCGAAGGGGAATATTTTTCGATAGTAACATGTGGGCAATACATTATCCCGCTTATTCTACGGTTATTACAGCTTATTACTCCTTCTACTCTAACACACTGGATAAAATATCCGTTACAACATAACGAATATTGACTTTAAAAGTGGCCGAACTACCTGCAGAGTGATATGGTTACATGAATCTGAAGTGACAAAACCTGTTGCCATTGGCAGCAGGCGTTAACGGCGCAGCGGGCGGTTCTAAAAAAAAAAATCCACCCGCTGAAGGCTGGGGACGTCCATTCAAAGTGAATGGGAGCTATCGCAATGTTGTAGAGGGCCGAAGAATAATGTATAATAGGTTATAATATGTGTATTTGAATGGTATTTTATTTGTATTTGTACAACCTTGAGTGTCCTGAAAGGTGCCTAGAAATAAAACATATGTATATAAATATATATATATATATATATATATATATATATCTACATCTGATGACCTGTTGATTCATAGAAAAAAGACGCTATAACACCCATTGAATTTACTCTGCGCTTTTGTGAACATCTATATATAAAGTAAATGTAGGAAAATACCTGAAAAAAGAAAAGAAAAAAATGATTCCCCATATGTGACAAAGAGGTTTTTGAATTATTTAAAAGCACCAATAAAAATAATAATACTAAATAACTAATAAGAATAATAAGCAGAAGTAGGGTTGTGTTATTTGTGACTGTGGTATCAATTAACTGTGTGGAAATAACAAACTATTGACCTCTACATGTTAATGTTCCGCTTTAAGCTTCACACTTATTGTACTGTGTTTAACACTCTGACTGACCACAAACAGTAACTCTCACTGTGTGACATGTCTTCAACAGCCTGAGCTTTAGTCATCCAAACCAACACGTCTCAGTTATGCAGTATTTTACTAAATTGAATGGAAAACAGACGTTCAGCTCTGAAATGCAGATGAGACGTTATGTGTCGGTTAATTTTCTCCACTGTGACTTTTTGCCGTGTACAAGTATCACTACAGGATAGGCTTCAGAATTTGATCAGAACTGCATGAGATAAATAAGTGTTATTTTAAAACTTTTCTAAGGTGGAAACTAATGATCTTTGTTTATTCAACCTTCACTAATTCGTCTTAAATTCATCAGTGCCTTTTTTAATTGTTACATATAAACTGTTAAAGATGTTTTTTGTTCATCTGTATTTATGGAAAATATTTAAGTTAAAAGAGAGTAATTAGAGAAACATAAGGGAAATATGCAAGAACCAGAAACCAAGAATAAACCATAATGTTTGAAAAGGATTCTAAACCACATTAATAATGACACTGCAGACGTCGTTAGAGCTTCATCTGGTTAAAGATTAACACAAAGTTTAAAGTTATGTTTTTCACTATCTGAAAATACAAAAATACAATCTTAATTGATAAAAACAAACATGGAAACAAACAAATTATGGCAGCCAAAATGAACACATTAATGCAGATTAATCCAGCATCATTATAATATGATTAAAAACGCAATGAACTGGAACATTTGTTTTGGTTCAAATTGTTTTGTTGAAATTGCCGAAGGTGTTGAATAAACGTGAATATTATGTGCATTTTTTTAAATTTTATTTTATTTTTTTATTATGTTCTGGATATTTTGTTAATTTTTTTGAAAATATTTTGAATATATTTTGGATTTATCAATTTTCTTTTGTGGATTTTAACATGTTTTATATTTTCGTCCTCAAACCCAGAGAGAGAACAGTTGTGTTGATGGAGGAAGCATACATTAATCAGGGATTCAGCTCATACAAAATGAAACACAACGAATATACATTCAATATTAATATTTAATCATGATTAATCGAAAGTACACCAAAGCAACCCTGTGATTAATCTGATTAGAAATTTGATTTGAAACTTGTCAGTCATATCTGGAGTCAAGATATTAATATTGGTATTAGTATTACTATGCAATAAATCAAGAACATCACATAAATAACAATACATACATAAATAAATAGATGTGCAAATGTAAACTCAAAACATGTAATTAAAAGGATAATGAATTGTCGTTAAATAGTGATACTGTGGCACTTGGAACTAAAAGTAAAGATCCACAAGATTACACGAAATGGTCTTTATGTTGTATTTCTAATTTCATGTGGTGAAATTTTTAAATAAAGAGCTCTGAAGGTACTGTATGTCTATTGCAGAGATGGGTGAGGTTAGATTAAGAGTGTTTCCAGGAGGTGTCATGGCGGCATGTTGTTTGCATCATTAGTTTCAATATGTGCCGTGTTTATATGGTGGCGCTGTCGTCCTATACTAGTAACTTCTATTTCTGAACAAATTAAGATGTTATTACTCTATAGGCATGCTCGAAGAAGATTTTTTTTTAAAAAATTATACTTAAAAACCCTCAGATATTTTGAAATCTGGGATTTTTCTAAATCCTGAGCTCATAAAATATTAATATGGTTCATTTTATTTCCATATTTTCAAGATCATATTTCAGAATAACACTACATTCATTATGAATAATAAAAATTCTTAGTTGAAATTGGAAAATAATGTATACACACACACACACACACACACACAAACACACACACACATGTAAAAATACATATGAATTTTATTACAATAACGTACTACCATGTCATTCATTCATTCATTCATTATCTGAACCCGTTTTGTCCTCACTAGGGTCGCGGGGGTCACTGGGGGCCTAATCCAGCTACAAGGGGCAAAGGCGGGGTACACCCTGTATGAGACAAACAATCACTCTCACATTCACACCTATGGCCAATTTTAGATCAACCAATTAACCTATCAGTGCACGTCTTTGGATGGTGGAAGGAAACCGGAGTCGTACTACCATGTGCTTTTCTAAATTTAGATACATGCCGCCATGACACCTCCTGGAAACACTCTTGATCTAACCTCACCCTTGCAGAGATATGAACTGAATCTATGGGATTTATGTGGCCACTAGAGGGAGTACTGAGTCGCTCTGAAAGTCTCCCATGGTGAGGAAAACTAATAATACCTCAGAGCGTTTGACCAAAGCATCAGTGACCAGATAAACTATACATTTTAGAGTCAAAGACAGTGACAAAATGATAGAAGTCAGACGTACTGTTGACACAGCTCTAAAGGAAAGAATGCAGTTTGATGCTGAAATCATAGTGTTTCTTCACCACAAGTTTAATTATGATGCTTATGGAGGTTTTTTTTTTTTTTTTATTAAGTTGGCATTTGTTGATGCACGGTTCAAACTAAACTGTGACAGTTCTCACCTTATTTGGACGATTTCAAACAGATGTGTCTTTCTTTTGATTTGGGGTTTTACTGTGCTAAGCTAACAAAGCTAGTATTTAAACAACCCATGAAGATTGTCAATGGGGTGTAGAGTATAGGAGCCACAATAGGTTCACGACAAATGCTCTTTATTATGAGCTCTGACAGGAAGAAGAACAGGAAACCAAAGGTAGCCTGTTCCAAAACTCACTCAAAAGTAAAATATTATACTAAATAGTATAGTATATGGCTGTAAGACTGGAATATGCATTGATCTCAAGCAATGTTGACTCCCCCTCTGTGGGGTTAAAAGATATATAAAAATAAATAAATGAATAAAATAAGTGAATGAATAGAAAAATAAAAGAAAAATAAATAAATAAGAACAAAATGCAGAGAAATTTGAAAAAGGAAAGAAAAAAAGGGAAGAAAAAAGAAAGGGAAAAGAAGAAGAAGAAAGGAAAACAGGCAAATTTTTTTTTGTTTGTTTTTGTTTTTTGTATATATGTATATGTTTAGTACTTCAGTTATTTATTATTGGTATTGTTGTTATTGTTATTATTTTATTATTATCATCATTTTTGTACTATGCACTCTATTGTTATAAGATGAATTCAGGTTATTGGGGAAGTGAAGATAAGCTTATGCTTCATCCTACTCCTTTTCGGACATGTCATTGTTATTATTATTATTATTATTATTATTATTATTATTATTGTTGTATGGATTATTGTTGCACTTTGCACATGTTCAAAATAAATCATTCAAATCAAATCAAATCAAAGTCCAAATATCCACAGCTGGTTCAGTTGACTGGGAGCTGGGGTTGAACGAACTGACATGGAGGGCAGGGAAGAACAGAAGTGATGAGGACAGGTGTGTAAGAACCAGGTGAAAAGAATGAGGTGAAAGGTCACAGAGTGCAGGGATATGACGAATATTATAAGACACTGTTATTTTGACTGATTACGCTGGTCTACAGGTAAAATGATTCTGGAATAAAACTAATGAAATATTACCACATGTGCATTACTGATAAAGAATACTCAAGTGTTTTACAGTTTATGTAGACCACAGGGAAATGTTTTTAAAATGTAAAGTATCACTCTTTTAAAATGACATATATTTGTTCATCTGAACTTGTCACTTTATCTTATAATCTAATAGTTTTTTTTTTTGTTTATTGTGAAAGTTAGAAACAAGGTGAAATCTGCAAAACTTGCCTAAAAAGAAGAGTTTCCCTTCAGGTTATTAAGATGAACAAGAACTAGGGGACGTACGTACAGTTGTATTTTTAATGGAAAACAAACATGAAGTACAAAGAATTCTATCGATTAATCACAATGATCTACAAATCAAATGTTTCTGGAAGAAAACTAATGAAATGTCACCATATATGTGTTAGTAATAAAGAAAACTCAAGTCTTAAATGCTGGTTGGTTCAAGTTTCTAAGATAAGTCTGGGGTCAAAATGTGAAATTGTTAGAATGACTAAGAGAATAGGTTTATTGATGTCAGATCTACTTCAAAACACTGTCTGCACATTATTTACAGGTTCTTTCTAGTGGAATATTTACAAATCCATTATATACATGTACATAAAGCAGCATATATGTGGAATAACACACCATCATATATATTAAAACATGAGCTAACAAGCACTTTTGTCATTTGTTTTGCTGATTTATCTTATTAAAATATATAAAATTTAGCACATTTAATGTCTGAAGTAGATACTTTCTAAAAAAAATTAAAGAGCAGTGTTGTCATTATTATCATGGTATTGTTCAAATGTGCTCAAAAAGTTAGTGCATACACACTGAAGTAATTCAACCAAGATTTATATATATGTATGTTATGTTGTATATGTATGTAATACGTGTACATAAACCACCATATATGTAGAATAACACACCATCATATATATTAAAAACATGAACTAACCAGCACTAAAGTCATTTGTTTTCTGATTTATCTTATTAAAGTAAGTAAGATTTAACACATTTAATGTCTGAATCAGATACAATTGTAAAGCAGTGTAATTAGTTTAGACTTTTATTTTGAAGGACCAAACGTGATAGCACCGTAATACAGATGTGTGTCATCAGTGAGCTTTATACTTAATTCAGCGACTGATACTTTGATGGCATTGAGTCACTGGTGTATTTTTATTTAATTTAATAAAAGTGAACTTTGTAATAATAGTACTATATAGAACCCACTTAACTGCACTGGTTCCATCTTTCAAAACTGCACATCATCACACATACCAGAGTAGATTCTTATTTTGTAAATTATATCAGTGATTAGCGCTTCTTTTGGGGCAGAAAACTCCAAAGGTGGGTCATGGTGGGTTCCTTGATGGCAGCGAACAGGGGGAGGGAAATTCATCTGAATTTTAATCTACCTGAGG
This sequence comes from Siphamia tubifer, assembly GCA_020466265.1. Lineage (NCBI taxonomy): Eukaryota > Metazoa > Chordata > Actinopteri > Kurtiformes > Apogonidae > Siphamia > Siphamia tubifer. The sequence continues at coordinate 14,986,515 of CM035792.1, read as the reverse complement.
ACACATTTTTCCCTTCATTACACGCATCACAGTAGGGATTCCTGATAAGAGGTATTCTGAGGGTGATGCACCTCTCGGGTAAGTCGGAGTCCCCACCCACCGTTTCCCTTTCCCTTACGCTGACAAACAGAGAGAACAGACAAGAGGGTTTTCTCTCAGTATCACTCTCACTTCCTCTCCTCTGGTTGCAGAACAGATGTAAAGATTATGAGTATGTGAATACTGAACCTATCATGTAGTTATGTATCGACATGGACACACTGAATAGCACATGATGCCACCTGAATTTCCAAAATGAGTAGATAAGCATGACTGAAGAAATATTCTGTGATATTTCCACACAAACATTTATTTTCATAACCTTTGTAACAGTGTTATGCAGTAGGAGTCCAATAATATAAGCAGTTTCATGTGCTAACCTGGTAGCAATGAATACTGAATTTTAACCCATATTTTTATTCATTGCACATTTGTTTTTTTTTGTTTTGTTTTTTTCTCAAATTAGAGAAACTGATTACACCACAGGTGTAAAAGGGTCTAATCTGGCCCCTGGGATGAATTTGTGGAATGCGAATATTACACTGAAGATGTTAATAATGAAGGAAGTTTAAACCACTTCAAGTGAATTCAATCTAAAGTGGAGGAGACTAGTAAAATACTGTCATAATAACCTAGAAATAATGGAAATAATTTTCCTGTTTATTTTAGTGTAAAAAAAAAAGGACAAAAAACCCCAGTAGTTTTTTTTAAAAAAAAACCCTGAAATATATGTGGAATTTATATTTCAACCAGTTATTAAATGTGTATATTTGTCGATCTACTGTGATCTGTAAGTTGTGATGCACATGTATAAATGATAAATTACAGCATAAAATTGTCAACATTACACTTATTTATCTTCAGTATTTACAGGTCGTTCATATTTGTTTGTGTTTTGTTTGCAGAATTTAGCTTTTTTTTCCCCCACTCAAAAACAGAAAACTTTAGTGTTGACATTAATTTATACATTTTTTTTTTTTTTTTATGTCATTATTTATATCGACCCATTTTAGATCATATTAGGCTGAATGTGGCTCCTGAACTAACATGAGTTTGACTCCTCTGGATTATACTGTAGTACATGCACTAAGCACTGAAAATACTAACAGAAAATTCAATTAAAAAAATAAAGTAAAACTTCTATTTTTAGTATGATTTTAGCAGTTAACCGTGGCTTTAGTAGCTAATTGTTATTTGCAAATAATTCAAAAACACAACACCTCAATCTATCATAAAGGAGAATGAAAGCACAACATGTATAAAAAGGAAAATTAATTAATTAAATATGAGTCTGCACATATATGTACTGTTGACCAATACAATTTAAATAATTACCACGTTTTGTCATTTGATGTAAAAAGCAAATCATCTTGTATTTAATTTTTACTACAATAGAACAGGGACCACTGCTGTAAATCAAGTCCTTTTTAATGTGTAATAAAGGGTTGAAAGCTAAAAATCATGAGTCAAGGTTCAAATTTTTTAACTGTTTGATCTTGTAAGAAATAAAGACCGCTGGAGATCTTGGTGTAAATTGACACATGACCAAATGGCATTGAATAACACAGAAAATGACAAAAATTCAAATACGTATTACACACCAAATGCCATAAAGCACTGGTGTGAAATACAATGTGATTTCATGAGATCAGTGTCATTTTGATGGTGACATGGATTCACTCCGATTAAATGGTGACGGTTGATTTATTTGACCAAAAAAAAAAGTCGTCTTGTAATTTTCTTTCAATACATCTCAGATATTAGTTATAGTTAATGAAGAGTGTAATGACAGCTACTTTATTTATCGCAGAAAATTAACTCTATGAACTGTAATGAATATGTTTGATGAAACCTACTAGACTGTGACCAATAACAGATGAGGTATGACCAGAGAAGTCGATAATTATACAAAAGCAACGAGGATGTGAGATCAGAGGTCATTTAGAGGTGGTTTTTATCAAGTGTTGAATGACTGACTAATCAGCTCTTAACTCTGCTCTTTGTGAATGACTGGACTTCCTCCTGTAACAATAAACCATATGCTTCACATATTATTTTACTTCAGAGATTTGTTACAATTACTGATTAATCACTAGTTAATCTGCATAACTGTAGTAATTACCTTCATTTATTACCATATTCATATCATTTTCTACCTTCTTTCACAGGTAGTCTTAATGATGTCATGTTCGTTTTAAGGACTTTCACTTCTTCCAAAATTTAATCTTGCTCAACATTGGTTGTAATCTGTGTGTGTGTGTGTGTGTGTGTGTGTGTGTGTGTGTGTGTGTGTGTGTGTGTGTGTGCAGAGACATATCATGCTATAACTCAATGAATACTTGAGATATTACCATAAAATGACATGGGCATATAAATATAGCTAATACACATCAGATGCAATGATTCATTTAAGTACAGGTCAAAGGTCAAGGAAACAATTAACTAAAAGGTCAAAATTACATTATTGTAAGAACTCAAGAACAAAGGGTCACAGAACTTTCAGATTAGTACCAAACGATGCAGAATGAAGATTTGTACAAATCTCATAATTGGTGTTATCACCTACGACCAATAGTTTTTGAGATCTCTGGAGGTCAAAGGTGACATGTTGCAAAATGAACTACTCTAACACTGTTTGTGTGTCACACTATAACTTAATCAATACTGGATATATAATGCACCATGGGAGTAATCATGATGTTGACAATGGTGGGGACATAATTTGATGACGTCCTTGCAAGAGACAGCAACAATAAATAAAAACAATTTAAAATGAATAAATAAGAACACAGCTAAAATAATTAAAATAACGTCTCATTTTGTTTTTGTCAACAAAAACTAAGAGACATTTTAGGAATGTTTTTTTATTTTTATTTCTTAAGCCACATTTTGGCTGTTTATTATTAGTCATCTATAACTGCATTATATATTTAATTATAGTTATGGTCACAAGACCCACATTTATGTCTAGTTTGGTCTCATTTTTGTCACATGATAAAGGTTCATTGATGACAATGTTTAGTCACTATAAGGCGCACTGTCAATGAATGGTTTATTTTTGTTAGATTCTTCATATATAGGGTGCACTGTGGTTTTTAGAGGAAATTAAAGTCTTTAAAGTCCAGCTTATAGTCTGGAAAATATAGTAACCTTTTGTTTCCCAAATGTCATGTAATTTCAAAAATTGAAAAATTTTAGAAACATCCAAATCTTGGTATGGACACGTCCATAGGGTCCATACGCAATTTTACACCCAGATATACACATAACAAAATGATCAATATTGCAAAAGGTCAAAGGTCAAAGGTCAAGGTTGCATTTTGCAGAAAGGTCAAAATCACATTATTGGCTCAAATTCAAGAACAGGTTGTCATAAAAACATGAGATTGGCACAAAAAAATGTGAATATTTGTTTATTAAATATGTCTTGTGCAGTGTTGGTTTACAAATGTATATCCTGTGTTCAATGGAAATAAATATTTCTTTTTCTTCTGGTGTGAAAATAAACAGAAAATGACAAGAGCGTTATCGGCGTCTGTTAAATATGATCAGATCCTTTTTTGAAATTTGCTTCCATATTAGTACTTTAAAAAGGGTTTCCTGTTGTTGTAGCATGCTCCGTGTGTTTGTGTAGGTGGCCATGATGCAGTAAAGATGTTCAGGTTGTTAATACCACAGCTACGAAGACTACCTATGACACGGTATAGCTGTGGCTCCACTGATTCAAAGTGAAAATGGGAAGTGCCGTCTTCCTGTAGTTTCCTGTTGGGTGCACTCACACAACTTTACATTCACACACTTGTATCTATAGGCCCCACGCACGCGCGGCTTGACGACACTCTCGAATCACGCAGTGGTGACTGCCAGTGGAAAAGAAAATTTCATTACTCACTTACACCAGTTTCTGCAGCTTTCCAACTCTCTACAAGTGGTTTTCCTGTGTCCTCTAGGATATGTATAAAAAGGTAAACGACGACACTCTCTGCATTTCCAGTAAATCTTACCAAAGGTGTCTCTCTTGGTGATCTGTTACCTACTACTGACACTGAGGATATGAAGCTGCTTGTTCTGTGCCTTTTTGCAGTGTGCTGCTCTTCTCTGGTCCAGGCGTCCATAAAGGACCCGAACTGGCGAAGATTAGAAGAAATCAAGCATGATTTGAATAAAGTGCAAAAAAAAATGCAGGTAAATCAATCTACAGAAGTTTTTTTTTTTTTTTTTTTTTTTAACATCTTTATTACTACATGTGCAGTTTTCATCTCTAAACGCAATACTCTCCTTTTGTGTGTACAGGAAAGTGGGCATATGTTTTATACGCCGCCAAAGAATATTGAGGTAAGCAACAATTACTTCTAAACAATGGTCACGACCACATTTAATATTTGTGGTTGCTTAGTCATTGTTGATATCTCCCACTTGTTGTAGTAACTAATTATCATATGTCGGCGTCTGTAGGTGTATGTCAAATGATGTGTGAAATGTCAAAACATATCGAGTAGCAAGTGTAGAAGAAAACATGTTCATTAATTAAAGGCTCCATTTAAAAGTACATTTGGTACATTTATATTGAGCCAAACAAAAATGAAATTGAACATTATAATGAGTATTGTACAAAAGTTTTTGTTTAGTTTTATCTTGTTTATTCTTGCAGGATCGAAATAAGTATATGTATTTATTTCTTAATCTTAATCTCTTTTCTTCCAATCAACAAGAATATATAGGAAATTTGTAAACAGCCGTAAAAAACGTTTTTTTTTTTTTTTTTAAATTAACCTTTATTTGTTATAGAGGGACAATGTATATTAATAAACATTTTATAGAAAAGGAAAATGTAAATGCACCCATTTTTTGCCAAAAGTCTAAAAATCCTGACAATAAATTAAAACGTATCAATAAAAACATAGAATTCAGTCGATAAAACATGACAGTAAAAACATAAAACATAAAATTCAGTATGTAAAACATGACCATGACATAAGTACATGGTTTCTAAATGTTAAAGTCACTATTTAGTGTGACCCTTAACCCTAAGACAAACACAAGCAGCACAATCTGAAATTTGTTGAATGCGAAATTTTAAATAAAATATAGACATTAAATATCACTTTATAGTGATTAAGATCACAAAGTAAAGCATTATTTAAGTAGATTAATGTTGTGTTCTTTGACGTGCATGTTTAAAAAAATATATATAACAAATAAATAGACTTTCTGAAAGTCTGTTGTATGAGAAATTAACTTCACATTTTGACATACTTTGCACATTGAGAAAAATATATCGGAGACCAAAGTGGACTTTTTATTTATTTACTTATTTATTTATGCATTTATTTGTTTATTTATTTCTGTATTTAAATCAAACATCTGTATATATTTAACTTTATATGTTCTCTATGTATATGTTCTTTGTTAAGAACAAGTGCATTGCTTGTAAACTCAGAATCTTTCTTGTCAGGCTCTCTGTTGTGAGTCAAATTGAGAGTTTGCTCAGTCAGTTTCTTTCTTTTCATTTTTTCAATACTTCCGTTGCACACTAGTGAAATGTGATGAGTAATCAAACAGAGAAGAGACAAAACCAAGAAGCTTCCTCATATACCACCTCATGCACTGGAAAGGTTCTCAAGCATTCTTAACAACATGTGACTCAATCATTTATTGAAAAACTTGCAGATTTACAGCTTTAACCTGAACCACAAATGGCTCTGGAGTGGGAGGTATTTTCAGTCGCTATTTTCTAAATGAAGCTTAATATTCACAATGAAAAGATATGTATCAAACAGCTTTAAATGAATGTAAAACAAGACGCATCAAAGAAAATATTAAATCATGTGCCGTGTTTGTGAAAGATGTCGACTTCAACTGACCCATGATAGTTGAATTGACGAGTGTTTTCAGCGTGAAACAGAAACGAAGAGTTCCATTTGGAAAAAACGTCTCGTCAACACTTCCATTAAGATCTCTGGAGGGAAAAATTCAGACAAAAACAAAAAACACCTAAAGTGTTTTTGGGAACAGAAACGTATTTATAAAATAGTGGAAACTATTTTGAGTTGAGTTTCACTTCAGCTAAAAGTGTAAAATTGTTTGTGTGATTGGAAAGAAAACTGGCCTGAAAAAAAAAAAAGGTACAACACCTTTCTTGGAAATTTTTTCACAGCGGTAAACAAATAGACTTGATGCAAGAACAACAAAAAACACATTTAAAGAGACTGAAATAAAAGTATTGTTAACCTTTTAAGCCCTGATTTGTCAGTGCTAACGTGTTCTGAATGGTTTAGTTTAAAGATTTTTAGTCTTATTTTAGTGAGAATTTTGTTCATGGAACTGATGTACATATGTCTAAAAGCAAATGATTTAGAAAAAGAAAAAGCCCTAAAAAAAAAAAAAAAAAAAAAAAACAATACTGGGGAAAAAATTACAACACTAGTCATTTATTCCTTTTTTTTCCTTTTTTTTTTTTACTTAACTTTAGGGGTTTTTTTAAAGCATTTTTTCATGTAATTTTTTTATTTTGTAAATATTTTTTTTACTTTCTGTTGATGTTGTTTCTTATTTTTGCTGATTTTTTCTAAGTTTTGTTGATTTTTATTACTATTTTTCTTCAATTGTAGTCTATTAGTGCCTTGCTTTCTTCATGTTACATATTATTTTGTGAGTTTAATATTCATTTTTGTTCATTTTACTGATCGTTTTGGCAGTTTTTTTTTTCATTTTGTTATTTATTTGATCTTATTTAATTTTTTTTTTTTACTGTGGAATTGCGTAAGTCTCAGGAGTTAAAGAGTTAACAAAATAAAAACTTCCTCAAAAGTTATTTATCATATTGTGTTGCCAGTTATGTTAGTACTATTGTGAAGCAAAATAGAGCGTATAATGTAAGATTTACAGTAAACAACAAAAATATAATAAGATTTTTCTTTTTTTCTCACAGAACTGTTGCTCCCTGTCGGCCTTGAGATGTTTCCGGGAGAGTCTGAAGACGCACCCTTTTATTAAAGACAAATTAACAATTAAACTAATTAACGGCCTACAAAAGAATGCTACTGTAAGTAAAAGTGTGTGAAATATGTACATGTAAACCACACTATGAATTTTACATTTCCTAAAGTTAACAAATGCCTTCTATCTATTTTAGGAGGAAAGTCTGAACTTCTGTGGCTCAACTAACACAACTTTGGTAAGAAAAAAATAATATGATTTGGAAAAATTTCCTGGTATTAGTTTGTAATTTGTTGTCTATAGATACATTTCCTGGGTTTGATGCCTTATTTGTCCCTTTTAGGCCCCCTGCCGAGAATGTAGTTCCCATCCGAAGGAAAAGGCAGTGGTGTTTTTCAGCCGATTGGAATCTCTTATTCAACAGGTGAGTGTTTTTTCCCACTTCTATACACAGGGTGCTTGCTGTTTTTCCAAATTAAAATTGCAAGACCTTAACTTGATGCACTTTTATACGTGTGTCTTCTGCAGGGGTGTCCAAATCCAGTCCTCAAGGGCCAGTGTTCTACATGTTTTAGATATTTCCCTCTTCATTTTAACCTGAAATTTTAGCAGTTCCACGGTAAAAAGAATTAAAATAAGCAAAAACATGAACAAAAATGGCCAAATTCGTCAATAAAATGAACAAAAATCATTAGTAACATGAACAAGACAAAAAGTTTTTGTTCATTTTGTTGCTCATTGTTTATTTTTCTACATTTTACTTTCTATTTTATAATTGTGCTCCATTTGTGTCTTACTTTGTTCATGTTACTAATTATTTTGTCAGTTTATTATTAATTTCTGTTGATTTTATTGATGACTTTGGCCATTTTTGTTCCTTATTGTAATTATTTTCACTGTAGAACTGCTAAAGTTTTATTTTTTATCTTATTTTATTTTTTTTTACTGTGGAATTGCAAAGAGTTAAAATAATAACTTCCTCAAAAAATATTTATCTTATTGTGTTGCCATTTATGTTAGTACTATTGTGAAGCAAAATAGAAAGTATAATGTTCGCAAATAATCTTATGAGTTGTTTTTTTTCTCCTGAAAAATAGATTTACAGTAAACAACTAAAATATAACATGAGATTTTTCTTTTTCCTCACAGAATTGTTGCTCTACTTTGTTCATGTTACTAATTATTTTGTCAGTTTATTACTCGTTTTTGTTCATTTTACTGATGAATTTGGCCATTTTTGTTCATTTTGTTGCTTATTTTAATTATTTTATTTTTACTGTGGAACTACTAAAGTTTCAGGAGTTAAAGGGTTAAACTGAATCATGTGGAAGAGGGAAATATCTAAAACATGTAGAACACCGGTCCTCGAAGACTGGATTTGGACACCCCTGGTCTACTGGTCTACTACTTCATTGGTTGAAATTGTACAATTCTTTTTTAATAGAAAAGTAAAATTTTATAGTACAAAATTCCCAACACTGTTTCTATCTATTATTTCACAATGATTTGAGCATACGCTAAAATCCTACAGGTTAGGTCCCTCCTACCCCACCCATACTTTACTAAGACTTTCATCCAAAATCAAGACTATTCAAGTTTAAAATTCCCTTTTTTTTTCTTTTTTTTTAAGATTTTCAAGACTTGCACAAGCACCCTGTACACAGATTTTACCTATAACTGTTAAATGCCATAGAATCATAATGAAACAATCACAAAGTCATCTGAACATGTGTATATCTCATTTATTTCCTAAATAAATAAATAACTTTCAATTTTCCTTCCTTAGGCCATTACCAGACTGACGATGAAGTGAGAAGATGCTCTATTAGAGATCAAGGGTTGCATGTAGAAACAACACTACTGGGAAAAGATGCATTCAGAATTATTTAATTTATTTAATATTTATTTAGTTCATTGTTGCAAACTAGTAAAACCTCAGAATGTATTTGTCTGCTTTGTCGCCCTCGTGTGGAATAAGCGGTTTTGTTTTTTATTTATACCCCATCTCTTTTTCACTGATTGTGGAAACTGATATGTTGTTGTTCTCAAAGAATATAAAGTAACATTTATACTGTGTATGATACAAACACATATTTGTATGAGAATACATCTATTTAAAGGAATGTACTATTTCATTATTAAATATATATATATATATATATATATATATTAAAACATGGATATACTGATATTCTTGTCATTTATTTATTTTTTTAATACTTGAATGTTCGGGTCAGGCGACAAATATTGTTCCTTTTGATGTGATCAAGTTTCTATCATTAGTCACTGTTTCAGAGTTACTAAATCCATCCTTATTTGATTTTTCATGTGTTTGTTGTCGGTCAAGCCTTAAAAAAATCAATTATTAGTCACCCATCGCTGATCCGCCATTTGAAGACGCCACCTGTGATTAAAATATTTCAGCTGCCGAATAGTCATAAGCTTAGTGTAGGTATTCTTTTGTACACAATATGACCAGTTGTCCTCTGTTGTTTCATTCACTGTCTATTATCTCCAACAATAATGTTCATGTCACAATAAAGAATACATCAGTGCCTCCATCGTTGTTCATTTACTCTGCAATTTCCACTTCAGTAATCGTATATACTTCACCCTTATAAGTCAATGAAACTTTTATATTGCAGAATTCTCTCTCTCTCTCACTCACTCTCCCTCCCTCGCCCTCCCTGGGGGCCTATCCCAGTTACAACCAGCAAAGGCGGGGTTCATGACAGGGCTAAATACGTAGACAAACAATCACTCCCACATTCACACCTATGGGTAATTTAGATTAACCTCTCTCCAATCTCTCCTTCAGTGTGGTTCTCCTCAAGATTTATTCTTTTTCCCACTGGGTTTTGAAGTTTTTTTTTTGCTAAGAAGGAGAGGATGCTTGGGACTTTTTTTTTTCATCTATTTCTGTAGTTGATTGTGTTTCTGTAATGCGCTGTGAGATGACTTTGTTGTCATTTGGGGCTTTATACATAAAATTTAATTGAATTAACCTGAGAATTTACAGTATCAGTGCATGTGTTTGGATAATGGGAGGAAACCAGAGCACCTCTATAAAACCCACACAGATACAGGGAGAACATATAAACTCCACACAGAAAGGTCCCACCCACTGGTGTTGGAATTGAACCCAGGACGTTGTTGCTGTGAAGCACGACTGCTAACCACTGCACCATCCCAGAAATGTAGGGTTCAATGTGTTGCACATGGAGCCAGGGTTTGAACTCCCAACTCTTCAGCCATTGGATAACCTGCTCTACCAACTGAACTGTATCTGCCCGAGAGAATGCAGTACTTGTGTAATATAGAAGTATGTCAGTGTATTATACTATAAAGATCTGTACTAAATATTCGTCAACTCGATCCCAGTTATCACTTTTACCATTATTTTACCTGGTCAATTATGACTTCTTTCGGTTTATATGGAAGGACAGGCAATGAACTCTACAACAGTGAATATAGCGATGACTGAGAATAGAATAGAATAGAATAGAATAGAATGGTACTTTATTCTTCCCATCCGGCGGAAATTGTTTTAGTTACAGCAGCAAAAAATAAAGTGCAGGTATGAATAGCAAAGACGACGGGCATAGTTGCATATATACAGTATTTACATTGCATTGCATGATGGTCATAAGTGTGAGTGCTATTGTACAGGTTGTTGACGCAAAGAAAAAGAGCCAAAGAAAAGAAGTGTGCATTACTATAGGCTCCCTGAGGTAGTAAAGAAATGAAACTTGCTGCTGAATTCACATAATCTCTACACTAAGTTGATGATGTGGAAATGCTTGTAAAGTTGGCCATTTGTTGATGTAGATCAGGCAATTTATCTGCAATAATTGACAGTCCTGAGTATGTGTTGGCAATATTAACCATACATTTGGTGTAGTCACTGGAGAATAAAGAAAAAACCTGTCCAAATGGAGGATTTATGAACTTTCTGTGGTTGGTTTTATCTCAGCTAAGGGAGTAATAATTTAGAATGCAGCATGTCCAGCTTCTACAAAGGTACTATTTGGTGACCTCTGTTGATGATAAATGGTGATTGCAGGTTAAAATGGCACATGAAAATAGAGTTTACATGTGGTGTGTCCCATCTGTCTGCACTAAATCTGTTTGCTTAGTCCACCTCAAGTAATGTTTTTGGGAACAAAGCAGTGCTTTCCACAGAATTAGATATTATTATTGTGATCATTTTAAGCCCTGATCAATGAATAAAGACGTCATAAAATGAGCTGTTGTCTGCAGACAGTACAGTAGCATGATAATGTAGAACTCAGGTAGCCTTACATTCAGGATTAGTCTTTGTCGGTGTAAGTAGTTTATATCTATGTTTTGCAGCGGTAGAATAATATGGAAGCAAATCTGTTTAATCAGATTTGGAATTTTAATAGCCATTGAATTTTTTACACTGAAATTACATATCAGATTTTTTTCCCTCTGTGTTCATAAATTTTTAATTAAAAAAAAAAATCAGCTGTAAAATATTCAAATGCACACATTCAGATGCAAAAAAAATCAGCTGCCAAAAATTCAGATGTTTATAACAAAGTAATCTGTTTGAAAATTCCATGAAAATTAAGCCAAATATTGTTGTTTAAACAGTACACGCACCACTGACAATGTTATGTTTAGTGGAAAACCAGAAGCTGATTTGCATCCTGCATTGGCGTCATGTGACTGACCAAACACAACTTGATTGGCTGGCTGTCGCTTCAACTTAACATAGAATCGATTGCTTTATCCTCACTAGGGTCACAGGGGGCCTAATCCAGCTACAATGGGCAAAGGTGGGTTACACCCTGTATGAGTCTCCAGTTCATCTCAGGGCTGAACATATATAGACAAATAATCACTCTCACATTCACACCTATGGACAATTTAGATTAACCAATTAACCTATCAGTGCATGTGTTTGAATGGTGGGAGGAAACTGGAGTACCTGGAGAAAACCCACGCATGTGGCAGCCATGGCTCAGTTGGTAGAGCTGGTCAGGGTTGGCAGTTCGAATCCTGCTCTGTCCTAGATAGTCCTTTGTGTCTTTGGGTGGCTGTGGCTCAGTTGGTAGAGTGGGTTGCCCAATGACCAAGAGGTTGGCGGTTCGTGTCCCAGCTCTGGCTGTCCACATGTCGAAGTGTCCATGGGCAAGACACTGAACCCTGACTTAGGCCCCCAGTAGGACTGACCTTTTTTCTTAGAAACCTACTGGTGTAGTATGAGTGTGTGTGTGAATGGGTGAATGTGAGGCTAATGTAAAGCGCTTTGAGCACCATGAAGGTGGAAAAGCACTATATAAGTGCAGTCCATTTACCATTTGGCCAGAACACCCTCTTTGCCAGACACGGTCATGGTAAGTTCTGACACTGAAGCCACATCCATGGACTGATAAGATGACCCACTCCAGTGTCAATAAACATTAGGTGGCAGACGATGTGCCTCTTCCTCCAGAGTTCACTTTCTTTACAGGTACAATTAATATCTAACTACCTTATTCAGACTTCACCTTTAACACTGCAAAGCACATGAACCATACCGTCACAGAACAATTATTAGACCTCCCTTGTTTTCATTAATTTCTTGTTCATTTTAATGTGTGGTACAACTGAAGGTACATTTGTTTGGGCAAATATAATGCAAACAAAAATGGTTTATAAGAGGTTAATTTGAGATATGATATTTATCCATTCATCCTTGATCTATTATCCATTATATCAATCCGTGGTTTCTTTATCCAAAATCAGTTCTTCCATCAATATCTATGTCAGTGTACTGACAAAAACAGCGCTTTTATTCATTTCATGTTTTAGTCTGTTTTAGTCACATCATACACACAGGAGTTAGTACTCCATTGCATAACCCTTATTTTTTTATGATTTTTGATGGTCTAATAGTTCTCCCCCAACTATATGCACATAGTTTGTGTTTAAAGTGATATGTCTATGGATGTTATATGATCCGTTACAAGTAGTTTGTCATCACTTCCATCATTGTTTGTCTGTTCTGAACGGATTTTGATGAAACTTTCAGGAATGATCGATAATGGGTCAAAGAAGAACCCATTACATTTTGAAGGTCAAAGGTCAAGGTCATCTTCGGACAACCTATGGCACAATCACGTCATGTTTGGAAGTCATATGATGCTGTATCAAGCCTTGGTGGAGGTCTGCTGTCTCTGACTGTCTTGTTTCAGTATGAAATTAGAACATTGTCTAAGGGTACAGGGTGCATTTTTTTGATCTACGGATTTATGAAGTTACTTTAAGTTCAATAATTTAACATTTTTGTAATTGTATTCTGTGTATTGCTGTTTAATTGTTGCAACTTTTCATGGTGGAAAATATAACTTGACTGGTTAAATTGGCCACCAGAGGGCACCATGGTGGTAGTTTTTGGCTGCAATGGAAAACTGCATTACCAATGACAGTAAGAGCCACCACAGGTGTTTGTGTGTAGTGTAGTGTAGTGTGTGTGTGTGTGTGTGTGTGTGTGTGCGTGCGTGTGCGCTAAACTTGCTGTTAAATTAGAGGGACGAACACAGTGGTCAGGGCATCAAATGCCGAAATATTTTTTTGTATGTGGTCAAGATTAAAATATAACTTAATTAGGAAGAAATCAAATAAGAAATAAAACACATTTTTTTATTTTAGAAAGGAGGGTATGGGGCTAGAGGGTGTTTCTGGGGTGACAGTTTTGAATGGTGACTTTGGGAAATTACACTGTAGAAGTAAGTATCACATAGGAATGTAAAAATATAGGTGTGGATGGATTGTAGGAATGGAGACAAAGATAAATGGAAGGAAGGGAGATTGTATTTTACCTGTACAGTGAGGTTTTCTGTGGTCTATTAAAACTTAAGGCCAGGTTCTTCTTGTCTTTCCAAATCACTAGGATGATATTCTTTGCTATGGTTAAAGCTATTAGGATAAATGCCTTCACATGTTGGGAGATGGTAAGAGTGGTCACTTAAAAGAGCACTGGAAGGAGTGAGGGGGATGCTGTGGTTTGTAAACACTAGAAAATGTGCCTGTGCAGTTTCTTTTTCCTCATTCAAGACGGGTTCTGTTTTCTTTTAATATAGTTGTACTCATTACACTGGTGTTTTTTCACTCAAGTACTGTTTATCTGATGTAATGCAATGCAATGCAATATAATCCAAATGAGTAATGCAATACAATAGTAATCAGTGCCAGGCATAACAAACCCCGCCCCCTGCAAACATTTGACCTAATTTGGCTTATCTCTTATCATTGTGAAAACACATTTTTGGTGACATTGACCTTTGACCTACATTCACCAAAATTTTATGGGATCTATTCTGGAACACTTTGCACCTTTCCTAAAAATTTCATGGAAATCAGTCCAGTAGTTTTGTGTGAAGTTGCTGACAAGCAAACAAATAGACACAGCCTAACACAAACAAAAACAACACCCTAGTCTCCCCTTAGGAGGGGGGCAGGTTAATAAAAGCAAGGCTTTGATTGTAAAGGGAAGATGATGTAATGTATTGTAGCATTTGAGTTAAGTTCCCATCGTTTTTGGCCCCTAGTTACATCATCATGGCCGCAAATCAAGAAAATTATGTGCATGCTTCGGCGCATTAAAGGTTACATGTTGTGGTGACAAACTTACCACAGGTGATGTTTCAACAAACAGGTTGATAGCCAAACGGAAATCTAAACACACTGCTCTGTCAGCTTTCATAATGACAGGTGCAAACATGTTTTTCAAGCAGGTGTCCCAAACACATCTCTGCTGCGGACTTCCCAGGTGACAAGGGGAATTTCAGCGACAGAAACAAATCTGTCAAAGTTTACACAGACCCACTTCACAGCTGTGAGCACACATGTTTGTTCAGAAAATCTGTAGTGAGATAGACAGTTCAGGTAATTTAAAGGTTACAGTTTAGATGTGTACAGTGCCAAAAATGATAGCAAACTAATGAAAATGATAAATAAATACTCCTCATAGTATCCATTATGACCATCACTAACAGCTGAAGCACTCACTCACCACCATGTTTCTCCCTTTCATTGTTATACACGAAACCAAAAGAGATTTTGCACAAAAAAATGTGTCAAACTGGTCCCTGAAAACAGGACACTGGGGCTAAAAGCTAAAACTTGAAACCAGATATGTAGACTAATTATTAGAATTATAGATTATGATTCCTATAAGTATATACTATAGATCAGAATTAGAATAATTATTATATTTAATGTTTAATTCCTTAAGTTGCTTGCCATGTTATTTGAGCTCACTCCTCAACTTTTTTAAATGTCTTTTTTCCATTGTGGACCAATCTGTATATGGTTCCCTGGAAGGTAGTATTGCGTGGGAAAACAATTTCCTTCTTCTCATATAAGAAAAAGAAAGAGACTTCAAGAATGTCCGAGTTAGAAGGTAAAATTAATGCACTAGAGGAGGCCTATGCTGTCTCTCCGGTAGAGCACGCACTGAGCAACATAAGGAAATTTAAACTGAAACTTAATGGAATAATAAATAAGAAAAAGCAATTCCTACTGCAAAGACTTTGAGTGAATAACTTTGAACATAGTAACAAATCGGGGACACTCTCACCCAATAAATTCAAGACAAATAGAGAAAATAACACAACAATTACTCGTTTCAAGGCCCAGCAGGTAATAACAGCCATGACCCCGAAAAAATAAAAGCATTCTAAACATTAAACGCATTATACACATCACAAATAGACCCATGAGAAGATAATATTGGTCAGATTGTCAATAACATTAATTAAGCTCACCAGCACATGCCCAATAATAAAACCCCAGGCCCAGATGGTTTTTCTGCAGAATTCTACAAAGAATTCTGGTCTACACTGGCGCCGGCTTTTTACAAAATGGTGGTAGAAATGAAGGAGGAAAACAAAATACCTACAAATATGAATTTAGCAAATATGACTGTGATTAAAATGAAGAAAAGACCCGTTTCCATCCAGCTACTGCCCAATCTAAAAGTAAAACGCCAGGATAGAAAAGATAACTCCATTCATAATACATCCAGACCAAACAGATTTTATTAACCGTAGACAATACTCAAATAATACATGTAGATTAATCTAATAGATTATTCAGTAACACTTTATAATACCTACACACAATTGACTGTGTATTAACCATTTATAAATGGTTGTTCATTATGTATTAACCATTTGTTACCTATTTGTTAATGTCTTGTAAAGGTTCATACTAGTGTAAATGTAAAATTTGATTATTTTTAACCAACAGGTGCAGTGTTTACAACTGTTTCTTTGTTTACCTGTAAAGCAGATATACAAACACTGTTAAAAATAATAAAATTTTACATTTATCTTTGGAAGACACTAGTATGAACCTTTACAAGACATTAATAGGTAACAAATTGTTAATACAAAATGAACAGCCATTTATAAATGGGTAATAAATGGTTAATACATAGTCAATTGTGTGTAGGTATTATGAAGTGTTACCGATTATTCTAATATACATAATCTGGAAACCATAATCCTCTTTCTAGATGCAGATAAAAACATTTGACTGGGTAACCTGGAAATTTATATTTAAGAGATAAAATACATTTGGGTTTGGAACGTCTATATTAGACATCTGGATTAGAGTACCATATAACAGCCCACATGCATGTGAGGACCAATGGTCAGACCTCTCCAACACTTTCCACTGTCCCCTTCACTTTTTTCCATTTTTATTGAACCCTTAGTAGCTGTCATTAGACAACATGAAGAAATAAAAGGAATCCACTCCAGTCATTATACTGACAATGTATTAATTTTTTCTCCAGAACTGACAAATATCTCTATCACAGGTGATTACACTCAGAAATAAATATACTTATCAATATCAGACTACTGCAATAAGTGATTTACAGTAAGTCCACAGTTCTGCCCATTCACCGTCACTTTCAGGGTAACCACAAAGTCATAATAAACTCAGCAAATATGAGATATTTAAGCGTAAACATCTCACGCAGGCTGTCAGAAGCACACATTGAATTATGTTCAGTTTTTGAAAACAAAAACTCCATATACCCATGGGAGAGTTACCACTGTCAAAATGATGGTTTTATGAATGACTGTTTTCAATGATACCTACCAAACCATCCTCCAGCTGGCTCAACACTAAAGTCACTAAGCTCAAGTTACTACATTTCTTTGGAAAGACAAAATGTCATGTATTGGAATGGATGATATCGTAATGTCATGCATCCCCCAGCATTGAAATGTGGTTCATCACAACTGATGATAAAGTCAGTAGAGTATGAAGGTCAGCCTCATATACTGCACATTATTAAGTTTTCCTTGGCAAAGCAAATTTGCTCATTACAGAAAGAAAGAACGAAAGAACAAACGAACAAACAAACGAAAGGAAAAAAAGGACGAAAAACAAAAAAAAACCAGTGGAATTTTCTGTCTATGATTTAATGGTTCAGGTTTCACAAGGTTAATCAACAAACAGGCTTCAAGAAAAGCTACGAGCTTAAACTTGTACTTTGAACAATTTATGTATAAATACTTTATTAAAGCTAAAATACTAAATCAATTACTGTTCTCATTTATTTGAGCAACTCTTTTTAAGTTTGCAGCTACAAAAACTGTGCTATGAGGTTATTTTTTGTCAAAACAATTCAAATATCAGATTCATCAAAAATCATTGTTGTTTCTTCAGCTCTCGTCAATTTTTGTAGCGCAGTGTGGAATTTACCACTTTGACCACGCGTGCAAGCAAACAAAACATGTGTTGTATATTCAAGTGTACATGCATAAGACAAACAACTGTGTCAAACAGATGTGTGCATTGCAAAATGTTCATGAGTCGACTGTCAGGTCTTTGGGAATCCCTGGTCTTGTATTCATTGTGGTTGCACATGGCTGTGCTCTGGGGTTTTCCATAGTGGTTGATACAGATTGTTTAACATGTGTAAGCTGAACCTTTTCATTTCAGTTAATTATTTCATCATTTTAAGCAATTTTTTTGCTTAGTTTTTATTTGTTTTTCATCTTCCAAATTAGGGATATAAACGATTAATCAAGTAGCAATTAATTGTCGACAAGAATTTGTTCAATTAATTTACATTAATTGTCAGTTAATTGCCCTGTTCCATAGTGGTGTTCATGGGCGTAGTTTTAGCATGGATTAAGGGGACGCGTCCCCACCAATATCCAGCGATTGTTGTTTCGTCCCCACCAATATTTTTTGATCACTGGGGAAAAAAACGATCGGTCTCAGTCTTATTCACATAGCGGCGACGAAAGGGTTAACCAAAAGTTCCTTGCTGACACATGACCAATCTGATTGGCTGTGCCTTTCACGTCTTTCACTTGAGGCTCTAGGTTGTTTATTGTTGCTAGGAGCCAAAGACACTAGTAGTAGGAGGAGCGCCAAAACTGGAAGGCAAAGTATTTTCTGTCACCATTTTTGCCTGTAATCTGTAGTGTTACGCTATTAAACTACTGTGGCAGGCTTTGGTGCACCGTGGGTGACACTGACACATGACTGTCAAACACCAGTGAGATGGCAGGCAAAAGGAAGAAAGTGGACATACGGAGCTATTTTTCAAAGAAAGTTGTAAGTCAAACTACCACTCAATGACGGTTGGAACAATGCACGTTAGCAGGGAAAAGTCACTAGTTATCAAGTTGTCTGCTACTGTATGATGGCAGCACAACTAGTACTAACTGCAGACACTAGTTGAATATTAGTTTGCTGTTAAAACGATGTCCTGCTAACGATCGAAATTTTGTGACACAATAACACAATAACATTCTCTGCTCGACTCTGAGGGAGAAGGATCATTGAACGGAGTTATTTCCTGCTGTTGAACGCCAAATTTACCCACTTACCTGCTTTTTATTCTTATTCTTTTCTATTTTTATTTTGTTCGGACCTGAGGAAGACCGACTTTGGTCGAAACGTCGTCCACTTTTTTATTTTTTTTAGCTTTCACGGAGATTTTCCGTTCGGCTAAAACGGTTTATTTCCGTGTTAAGCTAGCTTCTTTTTCTGTTCTTTTTCGTCTGTTTCTTTTATTTAAAATTAAAATACACACATTCACACACTCAACGTACAAAAACACACAACATAAGACACACAAACACACACAATTATAGTTAAAAATGCAATATTTTGCGGACGAAGAGGGCTGGACGGTGGTCCGAAGAGGACGACGCCCAGGACGCTTCATCCACGGGGAGAGGGACGGGGGAGGCCGCGGTAGGGATATTTCCCTACAGGGGACGGGCAGAGCACACAGGGCACCGGGGTTTAACAACGCCGGGGTCCGCCATCAATATAACCCACTTATAACTGCTTAATGCTGTATTGTTGAAAATACAGTAGGCCTACATTGTACTGATTTGTTTTGTGGAGACCTGTTTCATGGCAGAAGTAAACAGAAATCTAAACTATGCATGTGTGTCATTGATTGATTTGGTTGCAGGGGTGGAACTTCAGTACATCAGTAAAAGTACAAGTTTTGTACTTCAGTAAAAGTACAAGAACCCTGCGAAATATTTTCTCAAGTAAAAGTAGAAGTATACAGAATGTATTTTACCTAACTAAAAGTACTAAATACTAACTTTTAAATGAACTTTTAGGTACAAGTTTTTTTGTTGTTGTTTTTTTAGGGGGGGGGGGGGGTTGGCTAGGTCCCCACCAATGTCAAGACCAAACCTACGCCATTGGCGGTGTTTGTGTGACAGTATGAGGTGCCATTGCTTAAACTCAGCTTAATCACTATTGGAAGCAGTTTTCCACATTCCACATGGGGGGGGGGGGGGGGGGGGGGGGGTTGGCTAGGTCCCCACCAATGTCAAGACCAAACCTACGCCATTGGCGGTGTTTGTGTGACAGTATGAGGTGCCATTGTTTAAACTCAGCTTAATCACTATTGGAAGCAGTTTTCCACATTCCACATTCCACATGGGGGGGGGGTTGGCTAGGTCCCCACCAATGTCAAGACCAAACTTACGTCATTGGCGGTGTTTGTGTGACAGTATGAGGTGCCATTGTTTAAACTCAGCTTAATCACTATTGGAAGCAGTTTTCCACATTCCACATTCCACATGGGGGGGGGGGGGGGGTTGGCTAGGTCCCCACCAATGTCAAGACCAAACCTACGCCATTGGCGGTGTTTGTGTGACAGTATGAGGTGCCATTGCTTAAACTCAGCTTAATCACTATTGGAAGCAGTTTTCCACATTCCACATGGCATTAATGACTTAGAAACATTTTAGGGACATGGAGCAAAAACTGGTACAGGTTTGTATCGTCGCCAAAACACCAAATATGTATATGTAATATAAATTAGACCAGTTCAAATGTCCTCCCTCTTAAATGAACATTTGTGAAGCGTCAGAAGGAAAAAAAGAGCATATGGTTTGACTTTCACTTCTGCCCTGTACCCCCTTATTATTAAAAGCAGCATGCACACAGTTATTAACTGATACACCCCCCCCAGAATCATTAATTTAATTCAACTACATAAATGTTACCTGAACTGTATTCAATAGTTCAATAAATCCATCATTAAGGAATAAAACATGTATATAAATAATACTTCTCTTGTAATCGTATAGACACTATTGAAACAAAAATTCAAGTTCTCAGGAAAATCAATGCTTATCAATTATTAATTCATTGATAAGGTCAGCAAACTAATATTTAATGAATTCACTGATAATTTGCATCCCTATTCCAAACAGAAAAACTCCTACATAATCTGAAAAAGACACCATAAATCAAATATGACTCAATACAAGGGCGTAATAATGGTGTTGACATTGGTGGGGACATACTTTTAATTACACAAGACGAAATAACATCTCATTTATTTTTTGTCACCAAAACAAAGACATTTTAGCAAAGTTTGTATTTCTTAAATGACATTTCGTCTACTTTTTATTCGTCATCTATATTGCATTATATATTTAATTATAGTTATTGTCACAAAACCAACATTTACGTCTTGTCTTGTTTTTATCACATGATAAAGGTTCGTTGACGACAATATTTAGTCAAGATTTTCTTGATAAAAACAACACTACAGATAGTTAGGCTGTCCCAACCAATGTCTTTGAGAGGTGGAGCTGTGAGGGGAGGGGGGGTTAACTTTTTGTTTTCTGAATGTCGTGTATTTTCACATTCAAAAATTGGTATGGACATTTTAGGAACATCCAAATATTGGTGTGGACACCATCTGCATTTTTACGCCCAATAGTCATCAGTAAATATCCTAGAAGACTGATCCATGAAATGATTCTGTGGTTGGTTGGTTGGTTAAAAAATGTCCGTTCTTGGTGGCCATGAGTATCAACTTAACGGGGCAGCATGCAACAAGTGAGTTTATCAGCAAATCTCTGAGCAGACATCATGGAAATTATAGGCAGTGTCACTATGACCAGGTTCTCTAAAATCAGTAGTACCCTGTCATAGAAATGGTCTCAAGAAATAGTACCTGGTACTTGGGTCAAGCCGGGACCATGTAGTGGAAATCGATATGTATGGTGAGGGTGTTGTTTTGGAAAAATGTAGGTGTTTGAACTGCAAAGACCATAACATAACACACTGAAAACACCATCCACATTGACAAACATTTGGATAAATTGGCTTAATGTATTTTTTTTACTAATTAATAAACATGAGGATATACATTTGTGTTTGATACCAGTGATCTAAAATTTGGAAAATGTCTAAATTCAATAATAAAGACTGGGCTAATTAGCAAGCTAGCTAACAGACCATATGCAATGTGAATTAATGTTAACATCAGTTATTGTGGCTAAATTACATCAGGCATTGGAATTAAAATAAATCTTCATGAAAAGGTAATCTGTGCAGTGCGGCGGTGACGTGGTTAGCACTCGTGCCTCACAGCAAGAAGGACTCTGGTTCGATTACCACACCAGACCTTTCTGTGTGGAGTTTGCATGTTCTCCCTGTGGAGATTGATCCTCCCACCATCTAAACACATGCACTGATAGGTTAATTGGTTAATCTAAATTGCCTATAGGTGTGAATGTGAGAGTGATTGTTTGTCAATATATGTTCAGCCCTGAGATAACATGGAGACTCATACAGGGTGTACCCCGCCTTCGCCCATTGTAGCTGGATTAGGCCCCCACAGACCCCCGTGACCCTAGTGAGGATTAAACAGGTTCAGGTGACAAGACTAGAGAAAAGGAAATCCTCTGATGGTGTTAGTACAACTCCTTCAATGCACCCATGGCAGAGCTATCTTTCAGGGAGATTTTTTTTGTAATTAACACACAATAGTTCTGGGGGTTCAGATGACAAGACGAGGCAATAGTTCTGTATATCCGACTTGGCAGCTGAGGTAATGCTAGCTGACAAAACACACAGAACAGGGCAGGCACAGACACAGGCATCAGTCAATCACAGTGGCAGCTCTTTTATATATGTGTATAAATGTATCAGTGTACAGTTATCAAGCACTGGGAAACAGTCCCAACCAAATCTGTCATCTGTCCTAAACTGCAAACATACTTCATGGATAACATTTATCTCTAATCTAATTTGACAGGAAATTCTTAGAAATGTACGTGATTCTAAGAATTGCCATTTTAAGTATGCATTTGTACTGTGAAAGTTTATGGTCTCTGATCATTAAATTGACCATGCAGGTAGTGTGGTGATAGCAAAGTATAGGTGTCTGTATGGTCACCATCTTCTGTCAAGGAAAAACAGATAACTGAAGATCTAATATGCAGCATGTTATCTCAGCAAAGCCACCACCTGTGTCATACTTCTATGGTGTGATAATCTGTGGTAAACAAACTTCCATCCTCTCTGCTGACATCATTACTACGACGGAAACCAAACATTTGATATCCTTTACTATAGTGACTTGAAACTCATGAAACAGCTATGAGGTATGACATTTTTTTAATATATTTTTTGGGGGGTTTTGAGATGTTCTGGTCAGTATGTAGTGAAAATGAAATCACAACCCACACAAAGTGTCATACAACAAGAGCAAAACTCTTATGAGACACATGACCCACTATGACACATTTTTCCTACATCTGGGTTTAACACTAGGCCAGAAAAAGCAAAAAAAAAAAAGCATCTGTGTGGAATATGAAAATTAACTAACAAAACAATTGGCAATTTGATCAATAACACAAATACCTGTGAACATCAACCCTTGTTCATCAGAGATTGATATAATCTAAGACACAGTGACCTCAGTGACCCTACACCTATGCATTCATCAAATAATTGCTTTTGTAGTTTGTATTTCTCTTAGTTTGTTTATTAAATTGAATTTAACTTGAGGAATAACTCATGAAAAAGAGCAAGAGGGAAAACATTTGTATGACTGTAGGTGTTTTTCTACTTTTGGAAAATATGACTCAGTGCTTTTTAGGAGTGCAACATGCATGTCACAAAGGCTAATGCACCTGATTTCGGTGTATTTTCCCTCAGCTCAGCTTTACAACGTTATCAAAAATATATCTGACGGAAGTATTCAAATTGTGTTGGGATCAACTGGAATATGTTTGCGCTCCTGGATGCACACAAAAAAGCATCAGATGGAGTAATAGGAAAAATGTATTGTTCATTCATAAAAAGAAAGGGAATGGAACTGAATGCATATCACCAAAGTGGGTTTGCAGTCAGGCAACATATGAGTCAATTAAATTCCACACTTGAAGACAGAGATATTTTTAGTTCAGGGTATATGCACTAATCTTTAAGTTAAAGTTACTACAATTTAATATCTTTTTTTTTTTTTTTTTTTTTTTTACAACTATCACGACACAGGTGTTAATCAGAAACCTTTTGTGATATGTACAAAGATTTTGACATCCGACATTACATAACACTTTACATTTTCCAAAGAGACTTAGTTATTTAGCTACACAGTATTAGTTAAAGTCCCTGTACAGTAACTGGTGCAATGTGAGGTGGGGGTGCCTTGCTAAAAGGCCCCTTAAGCCATGGAATAGTATGGAATTCAAATTTGCAAACTCCCAAACATTAGGCGACACAAGTCTAGATTTAGATAAAAATATGACACATTTGCATACTCATTTCATTTTCTGAGTAAATACTGTATATTAAATTTAATGTACTCAATTTGTCAAAAAGAATCTCATAAATACATTTCTTTAATCTTTAAAAGACTAATGAATAAAGTTGATAGCCTTTCATAAAATACTGAAGAGAGAGAAAGAGAAAGAGAGAGAAAATCTTACAGCAAGTGACTCAATTGCATAACCTTGTCCTCAATAGTTTTGTCCATTTGCACCAATTCTTGCCAAGTGCAAATTCCACTGCATGTGCGATGTTAGCGTGTTAGCCCCCATCCAGTTTATATTAATGGTTTTCTGATGTAACAGTAGGTTGGGTCTTCAAACCAACTCTCCGCAAACGTACACTTCTCCATGACATGTTGCCTGATGAGTGTTTTAAACTGGCAGAATAAATTTAGTTGAAGTTGAGGTACCCAAGTGGCTGCAGCTAAGTCAGCTATGTGGTGCGCACGCGGAGGATTTCAAATGTCTAACGATGTCGACATCAAGCTCGTAACAGAAAGAGCTTTTTTATACACATTAGTTTTAAATCCAGCTGCGAATGATGAACATATTCAAACTTTACAAGTACGATTTTTTATTTAATCAAAATGGAACACCTCCTTGTACAAAAGAGGAAAAAAATAACACCTCGGTTTTTTTTTTATATATATATTTTAAAATAATAGCTTTTGACCAAATGTAATACTTTTAATAGCTACTAAATTTTGCATTCTTAATTTATCACTTTTTTATACTTTTTAAAACCCCATAGACCATCTGTAGTTAAAGTCCCTCATACTTCTGATTTTATTTGAATAAAAGTGCAAGGCAGCAGACGTGAAAACCTTTGGTGATTTTTACCTATATACACTTTAAATCTCCTTTAATGGCTGAGAGTAAAACAATAGCACAAAGAAAAATCAGTTAGAATGAAATCAAATTGTGGACAGGCGCAATGACATGACTGAATAGCATGAGGAAATGGTTGCATTTCTAAGTTTTCAAAAATTGTGGTTGTGAACATCAAAGACACACAACTTCAGTAAACATTTACTAGAAAACAGGAAATCTGCACAGCTACTTATGCAACCTAAAACACTGTTACTAATGCATCATCTCTAACAGCAATAAGTGAAATTGAGTTAATCATAGCCTTAGTTGATCAGTAAACATAAGAACACACATATGGATTGATAGGGGAATTGTGAATAAAACATGTTTCTTGTTGGGTCAAGAAAAAGGTTAGAAAAGGTAAAGATCTGCACATTAATAAGAGATCTTTTGTGTGGGCAAAACTGTTACATTTAGACATGGAAACAGCAGGGATGTCTCATAGAGAGACAAATTCCATGGATAGAAATTTCCCCACCCTCTTCACTCACGTCAAAATCCTGCTACTTTCAAAAGTGAGTCCTGAGGAAACCTCAAAGAGAAACTCAAGCAGCAAAGTACAGAGGAAAGAGATTCACTGACGACAATGTCCAGTGTAAGAAAGTGTGGTGAGAACTATTTTTTTTTAGCACAACTACTGCTGTGAGCTGGGATTCTTCAGGGGAATCCCCACTAACGTCGCCCACATTAGAGCAATCCCTCATTAGTTTCTACATAGCGTGAACGCACACTGTAATTGATTATTTCTATTTATGGTCATGTTCATTTCTTTTTTTTCTGCTTTATGCAACAAGTAATAAAAACTTAAAACAAATCTCCTTCAGTTGCAATAACTAAAATTTATTTTAGGTTTTTCTAACTCTTCATCTTTTGTCAAGTATTGTTGTTTAAAATTTCTGTTAAGTCCCAAAAATGGTAAAAAATAAACAAATAACATAATATTCACAGATTTTTATTTTTATTTGGGTTATAATGTAGAGTAATAAAGGGATAAAAATGAACACAGATGAATAATAAGGAGCAAGTCTTATATTTATGATTTATGTTAAAGTATCTTGTTTTTTTTTTTTGTTTTGTTTTTATCTTTTGAAAACATCAGGTCCATAATCAGTGCCCACCTCATAGGTCTGGGTTTTCACCATGCTTATGTTAGGGAAATCTAGCAAATGATTAATAGGAAAAAATATCTTCATATGAGAGAATACCTTTACAACTCAACCCACTCGCCCACATTTTTTTTTTTTCTTCCCCACCCTTTAAATAATGAGCCAAGTGCCCAGGGGGACATCACAATCCACTGATACACAGTGATTGTAAATCTTGACAGAAAACTGAAATCAAGCTTTTCAAAGGTGAAACATGGAGCACTGTTACAGAATTGCCATCTGGATGTTTTGTATCATTGTTTGTATCCAGGCAAAGCCCACACCGCGCCCAATACCTACACCATGCCCAATACCTACAGTGGGTGACCTGGGGCTGGATGACATACGTGAAGAAGTCAGATGTGTAAGTATTTCACAGTATAAATATTTAGCAACAGTGATCTGTGGCAGCGTTGTACCTATGAGAGATCAGGTACAGGAAATGCTTGGTTTGACTGACTTTGTTTTTTCTGGTGTCATGCAGGTGGATATGTCTTTCCCTTCTCTAGCAAAAGAAATGGTAAGGAATAATTACAAATGGTGTTTTTGGAATGTTAATAAATATGTTATTTATTAAACTATATATATATATATATATATATATATATATATATATATATATATATATATATATATATATATATATATATATATATATATATATATATATATAGTATAGGACACCGGGGCTAAAAGCTAAAACTTCAAACCAGATATATAGACTAATTATTAGAATTATAGATTATGATTCTAATAAGCATATACTATAGATCAGAATTAGAATAATATTATATTTATTGTCTAATTACTTAAGTTGTTTGCCATGTTATTTGATATATATATATATATATATATAGATATATATATAAAGATTTGCAGCAGCAGAAGAAAAAGGGCATTCTTTCTAGGAATAATGATATAGTACTGCTTAATACAAGACAATTTCGTAACATTTAACACCAATTTAGACTGTTTTCCCAGTGGAATAATCTCAATAAGCCCTGGAACTGTATTTACATTTATGCAGCACTTTTTACTCAATGTGAATAATTTCAGTAGAATGAACAGATTTATTTACTTTTGGCAGATGCTGGTTCTGTTAAATGTTGCTAATTGGTGTGGCCTTAGATAAAGTCAAATTATGATGTGAATGTTTCTGCACAGTAGAAAGAGGTTTACTTTACTTTTTTTTTTTTAGACAAATAGCTCTGTGACCATTAATTGCATCTTCAATGAGCTGGAACAAGCCATGAACAACTGTACTGATACTAACAGTCGCCTCGGTCAAACTCTGGACCAACTGGATTGTTTACAATCTGTAAGTGTCAGATTATTTTACTTTCTAAATCATTTGACTCATTGTTAATGTTTCTCACTCAAAAGACACCGCTCTATGCTAAACCAATCATCTACTTTCTTTTAGGCACCAGCACATTCTTCAGATTGCCCATGGAAGACCAGAAACCAGACACTCACAGACTTTGTGAAAGAAGCAGAAACTTTCTTTGAAAAGTTGAGATGGGAAGAAAAAAAATGTCAACACTAACCCAATAGTTCTTTTTGCTACATTTATTTATAATTATTTATTATTAGATGCTCAAATAGACTGGATGATGTTCTCAAGTTGTGTATAATTTATTTATTGACAATTGATGTATCTGATCTATAAAGAAAATGTTCAACTTTACTAATAAATGAATGTGACTTTAATGACAATTATGTTTTAATGTGTCTGAATATGTAAATCCTCTATGAAAATTGTAATAATGGAGATATTCCTTCACTACTCCCCCCATCAATATAAAGACATCAACATTTTAAGGCAAAGGGATGCTAAATGTTACCATTCCGGCGGGGGGGGGGGGGGGGCTTGATCATTTGATTGCAGAACAACATTCGTTTTATATTATATAGATACACCATCTAGATATCATGTTACTTTTGATGATTTTAAGAAAGTGGACTTTCTGCCTGTAAAGCTAAGGGTTGAACAGTTAAAACTGAATCATATGTTCAATATTATCAATGGGATTACTCCTAAGTATTTGGGATCTCAAAGTGTAATTATGCATACTCAAAATGCCCATGAAACTTCTCCTGTAAAGAACCATCTGTAAAAAGCCTTGGCACACAGCTCTTTCGTTTATACTGGGATTATGTTATGGAATAGCCACCTGCTAAACTTTAAAACGGTACACACATTCACACCTATGGGTATTTTACATTAACCAATTAACCTATCAGTGCATGTCTTTGGATGGTGGGAGGATCAATCACTGTTCTGATTCCTCACCATGGCAACCACACTCAGTCCATCATGGGTTTTTAAATGTCACAATAAAAGTCCTCATACATTTTAAATTAAATAATATTTTAAATCTTTTTCAATCATGAAATTATAAACAATATTTATCTTAAGTTTGAACTTGAATCCTTTGAAATAAAAATTATTCAAACTAAAATAAATTGAAATTTAGGCTCCTACAGTCTCAAACAGCCATACTTTGTTACTTCAACCTTCCAATATGATTCTGGAATCAGGGTGAAAGTTCTGGGGTTGTTTGTCTTGTTCTTAGACAGCAGGATGCTACGACGTGCATTTGCAAATATAGTGTACAAAGATGGGTTATTTTTGGTGGAAAATGTCTATGTTACAGGATTAAAATGACCAAATCCTTACAAATCTAAATTATACATAATAACACCTGTTTCTTTGTCAAAAAATGTCAAAAATTTTCAGCATGCACTTGTCACTCAGAGGTTGTTTTTTCATGTAGCGAGGTGGACTTTGAAAGTGATAGCAGAATGAAAACATCAGTCTTATGCTGGTACGTCCAGTGAGTTAAGCCACCATAGATATCAAAAAGACAACCTTTCTAAACTGTAGGTAATTCTAGATGAACAGTGGAAACATGAATATGAACAATTACATCCTCCTAAATCCCCCTACCTCTTACACCATGAAGCTTTCAATATTACTTCACACAGTGTGAGTCATTTCCTAACTTTTCCAAACCTAAACCCTGCCATCAAGCCCTAACAATTAAAATGCTGCAAGGGCATGAAACTAACAATAACATTTTTTTTTTGAAATTCTAGTGACAGGGTTAAATACATCTAACTAAAAAAGTTACGATTTTCCAATTTCATGTTCCATCTTCTTTATGATAAAATGACCAAATGTGTGCTTTTAGTGGTGGGATGTTTTTAAGCATTATCTCCATCACCATACCCTAATGATATCTCATCTTCTCAGCTCAGTTTAATATTTTAATAGCATCCACACAGATGTGTGAATGACATAGTATGAAATCATCTGAATTTAAGACCATATTTGCCACAAGGCTGCATCCTTCCTCACTTTATAGTATCAACCATGAGTCATCACACTACTCAAAAATATGACAAATCTCATAAATTACATATAATGACATCATGTCAGTGAATTTCATAATTTTAAATGTAATGGTCATACTGTAAAGTGCAGCACATTCTGTCCTTTTAATATAAATGCAGTTATCAGAGTATACTGACCGCCCCTGTGGCACAATGCAGGAAAACACCCATACAAGAAAATAAAATGCCTGGAAATACTGAGTGGGAAGACAACTAGCAGTTATCAGTGACGGTAGCACAATCAGCCCCTAATAAACCAATCACACCCTCAGCCATTTGACTATAACCTTTAACCCTGTATTTACAACATGGATAAAATGCAAAGTAAGTGGTAAATTTGTTCCATCCGGGTTGAATACCGTGCATGCTGTCTATTTATATACAACTCCTTCAGTGCTTTTTCCATTTTTTTCACTGCTCTTACCTCTTTTTAACCAACCAAATATCCTCTTTGCTTCTGTAAAACTGTAATTTCTAATAATGGGACTAATAATGATTTTTTTTATTGTATATCTGCTTATATATACATATCTTATACTTATAGTGATTATTATCCATATCTAAAAATGCATATTTGAATACTGAATTTGAACGGATTAAATCGAGTAGTTGACCGTCCAAAAAAAAAAAAAAAACACCCATCAGCCATGTATTGATCCTGCATGTTATTGAGGAATCAAACTTTGTTGATTTTGCTTCATTTAATTTTACATCACACCAGTCAATAATTATATATATTTTGCATATATAATCTTTAATGTCTGAAAGTATCAAACATTTTTACGCACACACACTTCAGAGAGTAGGTACGACAGGCAAGGAAACACTTCACCACAAACTAGGGACAGTCAACCTAGTTTCATGAGAGTTTGAAGCTGCTGTGCTACCATAGGCCACTTGAGGTTTGTCTTTTTTTCACCATTCTATACAAGCATCATGAAGAAAAAAAAATCCCAAGAGTCATCAAAAGGAAAAACTATGCTGTATGTGTATTAGGTGATTTGTAACTAATCCAGCCCACCCTTTTCCACCCTAAGACTATATATTCAACCAGACCAGGGGATTAGTACACCAATGCAAGCCTTTCACTTGTTGATCACACTGTTGAGTCTTCAAATATGAAGCACTTTATCAGGACTGCCTTTTGGATTTTTACCCTTTTTGGGTGTCTTTTAGCAATCCCCAGACGATTAATGGAAACAGCTTTAGCAGATTCAGATTTTGACGTTGACGAGTTGATTGAAAACGTTAAATGTGTGAGTTATTTTATTTATTTGTTATTTTTCTCTGCATAGTTTGCTCACTACTCTTTGCATTTTTTATAATATTTTTCTTTTCTCTCCTTACAGGAACCAGACTCCACATTTTATATTAAAAAACATGTGCAGGTAAGAGTATAAATATACACACACACACACACACACATACATATATATATACACACACATACATATAATCTGTGCTTAAAGTGAAGCAATGTCTGTTTCTATCACAGAACAAATACTGAGAAATGACAGAAAAATACGATGACAGACGTTTTACATTACCAGCATGTGTAAAGTGTAAAATAAGGAAATACTTAAATATGATATATGTTTATACTATACCGAATATGAAGATGATGATAATGATGATAATACACTGATCACTCACTGAATTTAAAGTCAGAACTATAAACTTGTGTTGGGTACTCCCCAGCATCAAAGAGGCTCAAGCTTCACGGTTTAGCTGAACTTTTCTAAACCACATGTAAAGGTTGTCGAGTGCAGGAAATGAGTTTGGCAGGTGCTAATACCCTCACACAGCTGTGACAGCTTCAGTTTGGCAGCTGTGAGTCTAGTCAGTCAAAACAGTAAAAGGAAGCTCCAACAACTCTCACTCTCTCTATTACAGCCTGAATGCATCACAGCAGCACTGAATTGCATTCATCAAGAATTTAATGGCACAGTTCGCACTGAATGTAAGGACGATGAAGGAGTAATAGATAACACTCTATATTTTTTGAAAACCAAGATCGAAAACCGGGTTGAGGCTGGACATGTAAGTACTTCTTCACACTACGACAAAAGCAATAAAGCAAGTGCAATGATAGTAATAATAATAATAAATATATATGTATTTCTCTGTGTGATTAGTATAAAAACATTCAATTTCCTGAAATCAATTCAACAAAAGTCTTTCCCATTTTATCTACAGATCCTGAATAGCTCAACTGAATGTGCTTGTGAACTGGGTTCTGAAGTGTCTTTCCCTGACTTTGTGAATAGAGTGAAAACTTTACTTGAGAATATAAAGCAACGTGTGAACATGTCTTGAGAGGGATTTTTTTTTTTTTGTTGCAACTTTATGTAACTTATGTGCACACTCCTGTGTTCACTCCTGTCCTCTTCGGCACTTGAAAACAATTGACAACTGCACTTTATGAAGTATGAAGTGATTTGGTGGTACGGCCAGTCATTCTGATGCAGTTATTGTACAGAAATATGAAGAATGTATACAAGCTTGCAAAATATTTTGTGATTATAAAGCACCTATCCATTTTTAATGGAAAAATTCATAATGCTATGATTCAGAACACTGCGGAATGTATTTGCATTTATAACCATATCATGGCAATATGGACGGCAACTATTTATAATGAATGTCATTTTATGTTTTTTTTACTACATATAAACCTAAATACTCATTTTGTCTTAATTTCCACAAGCAACTGATGTGAAGTTCTCAGTGTAAGTCCAACCAAGAGAATGTATTTTATGTAAGCTTCTGTAACCAATGAATTGTTATTTATATATTTATTGTCTATTTAATATGCTGTACATTGGTGCTCTTGTTGTGAAAGCATAACTTAATAAATACTACCATGTGTGATGTGTATTTGTCTATCAGAACAAATTTCTTATATCATGGCTAGCAAATGTTTTAATCTTTTTGTTAAAGTCAATTTTTGTTGTGGCTTCCATATCTATCTATCTATCTATCTATCTTACATTAAAACAATTTCCTAGGTCATTTATCACTATTTGTCAAATATGTGTTATTCACTGAAGTTTTAAGTGAATAACACATTTTTCTATATTTAATTTTCTTAACATATTTAAAGTAAATTCAAAGGGTATTATGTCAGAACAGAGAATTTTTTTAAATACACTAAAAACTGAATAACAAAAAAACCCCAACTGCATTTATAAAGTTTATCATTTATCAAACTCCATAGGTTTTACTCATGACTGACATGGAATTTTACCCAATATATTGGTACATATAATATTAGTGTGGTAAAAGGTACTAAACATTTTTAATTAGTCCATACTTTTGGTTGTCAGTGGCTCTTTACACCATTGTGAGTTAAAGACATGTCTTGAATTGTCTGTATATTTAATAGAAACAAAAAATTCCCTTTTCAACATTAACTGTGATGCAATTGATGTAGGAGCGGCAGAGTGTGTAGACTCTGTGGGAGGCTGCATTTCCTCAACGCTGAGGGTAACTAAACCATAAGAAGTGTCCGCATGAACTCAGGATGGAAAATCAAGTCATACTAAAATCAATACAAGTCACTTTAGGAACAAGTAATGACTCTGTACTCTCACAACTTTGTGTGCAGATATGTAGGTCCACAAAACCATTGATTCCACTTTCCTTCCTCGTTTGTTCTCAGTTTGAAAAAAAAAGCACAGAGCACTTTTTGTTACACTATAAATGGTTTTAAAGATTGAATACTTCCTTTATTAATAGCTCTGTACTTAGACTACTTACAGTTTCATGTTACATTAGACTTGCCTCTCTTCTCATTTCCAAATGTGTACATCCTCTCTCTTCATACTTACTGCGCCCGCTACGGAAACAGGCATTTATCAAAAGAGTGCCTTGAGGCCATTTACGACACACAGTAAAAGGTGCACCATCAAGTCCGACATTTTAGAAGTTCTGACGAAGTATCTTTCAGTTGAAGATGCTAAAAATAGATACTGTGGAATTTGTGGAGCAATACAAGACTGAATCCATATTTCATCATTTTGTTAACGCAACTCTCCTGTCATGGTTTGTGTATTCAACCCTTTTTCCGTAGCACTTCTGTTACACAAATATTTCGCCTATATTCTGGAACAATGCCTGTGTCCCACCTTTATCATGGCTTTGTAACACCTCTGAAGTTCGTAACAGGTAGAAACATGATTCTGGAACACTACGTAAAAGGAACACCTCAAATTCCACAACCAAGGTGTGACATTTTGATGAAGTGTTGTGGGCGGCTGTGGTAAAACAGGTCGTCCAATGATCAAAGGGTCAGGGGTTCGTGTCCCGCCTCTGACTGTCCACATGTCTAAGTGTCCTTGGGCAAGACACTGAACCCTGACTTGGTCTCCCAGTAAGACTGACAGAACCTTAGAAACCTACTGGTGTATGAGTGTGTGGGTGAATGTGAGGCTAATGTAAAACGCTTTGAGCACCATGAAGGTGGAAAAGCACTATATAAGTGCTGTCCATTTACCATATGTGACCCCTGCGCCCTGGCAGATTTGAAAATGAGCACAGACATGTACAGTAAACAAGCATATCAACATGACTAGAAAGATGTCCAACTGGGGAGATGCTGAGATCTGTGAGCCGTTGTCACTTCAGGCAGAGAACTCTGTTCATGCTAACATTTGTGGAAGAGTGAAAGAAACGCTGCCTCTGGAGAGGTTAGCAACACTGCAATTCTTGGGGTACTTCTGATGCGCAAGTAATGTCATACTAAATGTTGCATCACTCTCTCTGATTCTGGGATGCAGGTCTGCAGTGTAAAAGTCAAGCCTGTTTCATCTCCGTTACTTCTTTGACTGTGGAATTCAGTGAATGGTGGAAAAAAAAAGAAGGTGGGTTCAGCATCTCACCTTTTTTTCAGGATCTCTGTGTAAAAGCAGATACAGGCAATGCTGTCTTTTAGGAGTTGAGAATTTAAAGACTTAAAAATATGGGACATGGAAATGCTTTTGTAGGTTATAAGTTGGACAACCAAGAGTCAAGAAGTCAACGAGGCACAAAATTGGGAAATGAGGGGCTTGAAGCTACATTACAGTTCCTGGGTGATGGTCCAAGAACTGTGAAAAAAAAACATAATACAATGACAACTAAATGCATACACATCCACCCGACAGGCAATTTTCTATTGTTAAATCAACCAAATATTCTACAAAATGCAGGTTCAGGTAACGAAAGATCTAAGGTCCAACAGTTATATATTTTTTTTTTCGTTTTTCAATAATACGAACATATATGTACATTTTTAAAATGAAGTGCCCGTTTCATGGCACAGTAATTTAAAACACAAGGCTACATGGCTACAGCCACAGGATAGTACAACTACAAAATAAATTCTCCTTCCTTCTTAGTTTGGTACAACAAAAAGGGTTACTGCCCCTCCCCCCAAAGGGAAAGCGAAGGGTATAGTTATTAACCCTAACCTTCCGCCAAGTAGGTTACAGTATGTTTTTGTCAGTTTGTTTGTCTGTCCGTTTGTTAGTGAGCAAAATACCCCAAAAAGTTATGGATGGAACTTTACAAGGTAGGCTGGTAATGGTATCTGGAAATGATAAGGGGGTGGGGGGGGGGGGCTCCAAGATAACTCAAAAACTTTGGGATGGATTTTGATGAAATTTTGGGAGTGTCACAAGGATCAAATTATTACATTTTGGTGGTGATCAGGAGGAGATGCTTTTACATTGCGGTAAATAGAGAATACATTTCTAAGTGATACAGAATCCAGGATCTCTTCCAGATCACCACCAAAATTATTCATGTGAAGTGCTTAGAGTGGCCAAAAAAGCGCTATATAAATCCAATCCATTATTATTATAATTATTATTACCCATTTTGTTTTCCCCTCCAGCTGTTGTATAGGCCTTGTTTACGTCTGCCAAGGAGGTGTTAAATTTGAGTCAGTTTGTTTGTCTGTCAGCAGGATTACGCAAAAAAGTTCTGAACGGATTTTGATTGAACTTTCGGGAAGGATAATGGGTCAAGGAAGAACCTATTAAATTCCATTAATTGGGGGCAAATCAAAAACATACTTTATATTAAAAGCAGCAGTCTGTCATACAAAAATACAAACTTGAGACATCAAACCAATATTTTATTTCGCAATTGAGGCAAATAAATTACAGAAATAAATTTTTGGATGAAAATAATTGATTTTGATTGATATACCCCGAGTCTCCCATAAGGGTGATGACTTAAATTTCTTTACAGCCAAAGCAACAGAATGAGTGTGAACTTTGGTAGTAACATCAAAAAGCTCTGGGCGGTTGTGGTGCTGGTACAGGTAAATTGTGAAATGCAGTGTTGTAGCACTTGAGCTGAGGTGCAAAAGCTCAGGTCTCAAATTTTTCACAAGTAACCACATCAAGAGAGTTGCATATCCTGTTTATCTCAAAACCTACTAGTAGCATCTCAGTGACAAAGTGAAAGAAAAGGCTAGGCTGCGCATTTTATATTGTATGAATGTGGTTCCAATAGTGAAATGTGATAAAAGTTAAATTATTTTTCATTGTGTGTAAAAGATTACAGATAGAAGAGAGTGCCTTCATTGTCATTATACACACAGTATGTACAATATAACTTAGAAACAACTCAAAGTGCAACACAGTTTGAGTGTGTGTGTATATATATATATATATATATATATATATATATATATATATATATATATATGCATGTCAACCAACAAATACATGGGAGAGATAATATATTGCAGGTGGTTTTACATGACCAAGTGCTTTAGTAACATAATAAAAACTGATAAATATTCATATAGTCCAGTCATGAAATGTCTTCATCACAAATACAGTATGATAAGCCAAGTAGTCACCAGTTGAGATAACAGAGAGCAACTCCTTATATAATACAGTAAACAAGCCTAACATTCAGAATCAGCAAGACCAAAATACTCAACTCTCAATAAGCAGAAAAGTAGGCTACAGGTTACCCACATAAAGGAATTCATACTTGGAGGGTTGGATGGACGGACTTTTCATTTTAGATGAGTGTCTTCCTGTGAATTAACACATTAATTGAACCTCTTAATTATTAACAATATCAAGTGTAACTACCAGAAAACTAACTACTTTACTACATTAAATATTTACAAAATGCACTAATTAGCAGCAGGGTGATGCCTTCCACTTCTAATGCAAAATGCATCAAAGACAAAAGACCAAGTGTTACTATTTCAGTTGAAGCATCAGATACCTCTGTCCACTGCAGTATCTAACTCAACACGTTTTCAATGCCAAATACTTAACATTTCACAATTTTAAGCACATTGTAATACATGCATATAATTATAAATAACCAATGCATTGCATCACAATTGAAAATTATATTGACACTGTATATAACAATGACAAATACAACAATATGAAAACTGGAGCTGTACATACAGCTGTAAGGCTTCAATCCTTGGACAACTTCTCAGGATGCATAGGTAATTCCTCATTTCTGTTGGACAAACTGGTAGGATGTAAACATCTCCATTCACAACACTGCTAACATTTTAAAAGTAAATGATCCACTGCAACATAGACACAGGAAACCAAAGCATTTCCTGTATACGTCTGTAAAATAAGAGACAAATCAACAGCTGGTGTCAAAATGGTGGGTCAACAACTTTGAATGTGGA
This sequence comes from Siphamia tubifer, assembly GCA_020466265.1. Lineage (NCBI taxonomy): Eukaryota > Metazoa > Chordata > Actinopteri > Kurtiformes > Apogonidae > Siphamia > Siphamia tubifer. The sequence continues at coordinate 14,949,376 of CM035792.1, read as the reverse complement.
GGAACTAACGCTGGCTCTTCACGTAACACAACTTATAACAGATATCAGTATAGAGGGCATTTTAGTGTTAATAGTCAGCAAGAAATTAGTAAAACCATCCTTTACAAATGTCTAGTAAATGTTATTGTCTGTCTAATCACTTATAACAGCAACTGTAGGCATGTATGATTCAGATCTACCATGTAAGACAAAGGAAGACAATGTAGCATGACAAAACAAAGCACCAAGTTGAGTCAAAGCATTGTATGTTATACTAAGATGATTACAGTAAAAAAATACTCAAAGATTAAAAAATACCTAAGTTATAGGTAAAATATGACATTGTAATGTATCAAAGTAATGATTTATTCAGCAAAATCAAGTTAAAAGTTTTTCAAGTCATAGCTTATCAAAATCCAGGATCAGTTTAAATAAATCCAACATCTAATTCAAGAAGAAATTTCTTTATTGATAGGAATATTACACATCACAAAAAACACCTTTTGAGAAGACCGTCATAAGCACTAAATTCTACAAATTTTCATCATATGCATGATATGAGGTGCGACAGTACCAACTACCACGGAATAGTGGTTTTCAGATAAAGTGCACTTGTAAACCACTTTAACATGAGGGTTTGGTTCAGATATAACCTCCATAATAATATGACTAACACTGTGTGATAGTATTTATACGAGTAGAAAAGCTAACGTAGAAAGAAAAAAGCTGTTCGTCCTTCAAAGAACCTGGAGGTAAAAAAATAAAATAAAAGTGATATCTTTTCTGTAGTTGTACATTGCAGAGCAGTCAGTACTCAGTTCCTACTGTCTAAAGTCAGAACAGTGTATGAATGCATTATGGGAAATGAAAACCTGCACTTTTCATTCAGACCATCATGAGGTTACATTGATATGTCCATCATTAGACAGACTGAACTTAAATTGCACCGACATGTCTTAAAACTTAAAATGCCCGAGTGATGACACATGGTCATTTCCAATGCACACAACATCTAGAAAAAATTAAATCCAAGCTTTTCTTTTCTTTTCCCCCACACATAGGGCACAGTATATCACATGAAAAAAAAATTATGACAAGAACAGTTACCCACAGCCAAGGTAAAGGCCTGCTGTGGGCTGCAATGCAAGTTCACTTATAAAACTGATGTCTTTTCATACAAATGTACCTTTGCATTACCTCTGTAAGTGTTGCTAGAGGTCCTAAAAATTCCACGAGTCACAAACACAAACAAAAGATTGACCTTACTCCTAGAAACTACAAAACAACATGTATGTTTTTAATTAACATAAAGTAACCTAGTTTTAAAATGAACATAGGTGACTTGGAGCATATCACATACGAAAGTTATCACTAACTGAAAGCTTGACAGGCCAAGAGCCAAAGCCCTGCTGCAGCAGGTAAGCCCTCAGGATGTTCTTGGCCTCTTGGTATGGCTTCGCCATCTTCTACAAAAAAACAAATTCAAACACAGATTCAAAATAGACATTGCATACATTTGATAACAAATGTATTCATCAATTTCTAAATAGGTTTTCTGATTATAGTGATCAAAAAAGTAATCACTGGATCGGGATCCATTTCAAAGTGATATTTTTTATACTACAGAGCATTGCTAATCATATTCAAAGCTTTGTGGGTATTAGCAATGGTAGCAGCAGGTTCATAATGTCACGGGAGTATAATGGTAACAGGAAATTAAGAGGCTGAAGAGCTGGAAGTGTTCTTTGTGTAAAAACCATTTAAGCTGATATTTCTTTAGGAAAGTCTAATTCTGCATTCATGTTCTATCATTTGGACCTTCACTGAGAATGAGTAAAGAAACTCCGCCCCTCTTATAATTCTGTCTGGATATTTCAGTTACAACACCACAGTCTATGCAAATACAAAAGTATGTGTAGCGCCAACTACTGTCTGAGTTGAACATGCCTTATTCAATAATTCAAATTTCTTTCTTTACATATTAACTTGGATGTCCGGAAACTCCAGTTAAACCCTTAGCTCGATTATTGCCAATAGCTTGATTTGGATGTGCATATAAACGTACCGACTGCAACACAAACTTATGTGGAGAACTACTGAGATTACCTTAGCTTCTCTGTAGGACCTTGTGGACAGCAGGTCCTGCCTCTCAGCCTCTTTGGCCACCAACATGAAGCGGTGAAGCATTGCTGCTTTGCACAAGCGGCTTGCCAGAGCAGAACCGCTCTTAAATGGAGATCTAAAACAATAACACTGATTTGAATATAGAGTACAGTTGTGAAAAATAAGTTATTCATAGATAAAGTGAGGAAAGTAATTCAACACTGAAGACTCAAAATATTATAATCAAACGATTATTAAAAAAAAATAACATGAAGGCAGTGATGGTGGCATTTTCAAAGTCTCCGTGTTGGACCTGGGTGCATTCTAGGTTGCACACTAAATACATACAGTATTAGTGTGTAAATAACTTGAGAGAAGAATAGGAACAGGATGATTTACATGTAAAGTCTCTTACCCCTCAATAGTTTTCCCCTCAAGACCATCTACGACCTCCAGGGAGCTGTCTCCCTCACTCCAGTTCATGGCATATGTCAGTTGGCTCTCGTCAGTGCTACTGGTGGCCACAGAGGGCACCAGGCTGATCTGGGGCCTTTCCATACAGTAGTACATGGGCAGCTGAGCGGTGATCCCGTCAACCCGCTGGCTCACAGATATCTCCATTCCCCGAGTATCACTGTAGTTACAATCACCTTACAGATTTTAAGTGAAAACCACATGTTAATCATTTGGGCACATTTATACACAATTTACAAACATCTGTCTTCAAATAATGCTGAACTACACTATATGCTGTCCACCACACAACAATGCAATTCATCTTATACTACAGTGTTTTTACCAATGATGAGCACATCTACAGAGTTTGTTTTTCTTTTAAACCTAGATGACACTTGTAAAAATAATCTATGAGCTCCTTTCGTACTGCCAGTAGACAAGTATGCCTTTCTAATTTCCCTAAAATAGACTGCCCTTAAGAAGCTGTTCTACTCACTGTGGTGTTGTGTCTTTCACAAAGGTCAAAATTGCAGTTGCATGTTGTTCTTGACTGTAAATATTGCTGATGCGCATCAGAGCATTGGAAAAGAGTAGAAAATGCAGTTGGGGATTGTGTTCCATCACGGTTAACTACAGATAATGTTAAATACTGTGGCTGTTGCAGAGTAGTTTCACTCTGGAGCAAATGTAAATTAAACATGACTTTTACATTTTTCATGTAGAAAATCCAGATGTTAGCAAGCTTGGAAAACCAAGTAATTAAAAGGTTCATGGATGGACAACAAACCACTTCACACAAAGATAAGTTACTAATTTCGTGTTTGTGTCTGATTTTGGAAAAAAAAAAAAACACTGCTTGTTTATCAAGTACATCAGGAAACAAAAAGTTATATGAGAGGGTTGCATGCACTGTACATATCCTAGATATGAAAATGTTACATTTGTTACTGTTGTCATTTCTTAATTTGCACTTTGATCAGTTTCTGGTTGTGTTATTTGACATTAAAAAAAACCATTATGGAAGAAATGTGAAATAATATCAAATAGTTGTCATTAACTTCATATATAGAAGTACTTTATTGATCCCACAATTGGGATTAAGCACCATTAAATAGTAAATTGAGTCAAAGTTGAACATATTATATCTGCTGTACTTTCCAAATATAACTTTTCATCATTTGGGAAAAAAATATACAGTCACACAGTGAACATGACTGTGAAATAATGAGAGGGCCAAGTTATACCTGACACCATCTTTTAAAACAAGCTTGGAAAGTTGAGTAGGATACTGTCAAACCTCTTCTGACGTTCAGCTATCAAGCAAAATCTAATGTTGGGGATTTTTCAGGTTTCAGGTTTGCAACTGGTAAAAAGGTGTTTGTAGTGCAAAATGACTTTGCTGTGAAACTTTTGTCTTTTTTCCCTTCAAATACCAGGAAGATTGTGCTCATTTATGGATGGTTATTTAAACATCGTTTACTTAGAACACAACATTTGCTTGAAAAGGGCTTCAGGGTTCTCACCAGGAATTTTGTACAGCGCAACGTTAACCGGGACAGCGCGATACTATGCACATGTGCAATAGCCTTCATTAAATCTCGCAAGTGGCCGGCCCAGATGTCAGCCAATTTTATCAACAAAAAACATGCTAAACTATTTCACTCTTAATTTCACATAATCATGTTACTTCACAGAAGAGTCCAAATATCTTGTATAATGATTAAATTTATGGTGATGCAAAGTAAGTAAATATTCTTGGAAAAAGTAGGAGAAAATAGAAACCACAGGATGAGAACAGAGAGCAGGAGGAAAAAGAAAAGAAAAAGAAAAAAAAGGGGCTAAGTTGGTCAAGACAAGTTAAAATGGAAATATTCACAATTGCACAGTTGCACCTACTTTCACCCCTCTGCCTCAGTCTGAAACTAATGAAATGCCATTAGTTTGGGTTTTCACCATGTGATCGGTAAAAGACAAAAACAGGAACATTTACAGTGCACCTACTATGTATGTATGTATGAGTATAATTGTACAGGTAGCCTACTGTTTTTTTGGCCATAATTTAAGCAAGTGTTTTGTGTGTAAACAGAAATTTTTTTTGTTTTTCTTGCCAGTGGACTTTCATCTGCTGAGACAAGCAACAGCAATTCAAAATCAATTGCAAATTTGAAAACCCAGCCCACAATGGTGGATTGTCCTGGTGGACGAAATAGTTTGGTACTTTCTTGGAGTGTCATTGGATCCCTACCACGCATCCAAAATTCTTATAATGCGTCAAATAACCTTCACAAGAATAAACTCCCTGCAGAGCGACATGAATCAGACATGACACGAGAGCAGACATGTTTACCAATGCCCAACCCATGCACCCAACTTGTTTGATGCAGGAAGTTGCTAAACATCCTCATCAGCAGTGTAAGCTTCTGACTTACCTATGAGGATGCTCTGGACATAGACAGGCTCGATAAAGTGACTCAGCAGAGCGCCCTGGTAGCCCAGAACCTGCCATTGGGTGATTTTGTCTGTGGCCGACACGCTAACGATATTGGAAACAGAGTGCTCACAGGCTGACGAGAAAACCGAGAACATCTTCAAAGAAAAAGAAATGAATTTTTTGCTGTTACAACAGTTGAAAATGAAACCGTTAATCCATCTACAAAATTGGTTTGTTGAAAATGCAGTTATTTCAGATACTTAAGCAGCAGGAGAAAAAGAAGCAACAGGATCACACCTGGCCCTCCACTGTTACGTGTAAGCTGAGGTCACAGTTTGTACGCCAAGCAGACACGGAGAGAGGGTTCAAACGCCTAAGAATAAAGAACAGGAAAAGCTAAATATATTTTTAATGCTGCTTTTTCCCCTCAAAAGCATAATTTTACCCACCCACACATGGCAACATTCAAAGCAATGCAAAGACAAGTTTTATGAGGAAAGGCAGCACACTCACATCTTCGACTGGGCTGCACCCTTTGGGAGCTGGTTCACAAAGAGGTGGAGGGTGATGCCACTCTTCATGCTAAGAAGGCCACTACTGGTGTTCTGCTGGAACACTGATTTCTCAACCAAACTGGACGCTTTGCTGAAGAACATGAGCAGGTGTCGGTACAGAAACCTGCAAGCACAGCATGAGACTAGTCAGTAATGAAGATATGTATTTGTCATTCTAACACATACAACGAAATTTAAAATAAAATAGAGACAGTATGGAGGTGTGTGCAGCTCCCAATAAGGTCAGTATAATTACAGTAGACATACCCTTTGTAAAAACATAATAGTGTCAAGTAAACATTGCACTTATGCCAGTTTCTTTCACATTTCATTACAGTTTTTCACAAATGCTAAAACACATTTCACAAATGTTTCCTATGTTCCCCAATGTCTAAACACAACACCCTTTTCTAAAAGATATATAAACACAACCACATGTTCTCGATTCGAAACTAAAACTTTCACACCCAACGAGCAGCTTGAAGTTTTCAAAAATATAAACACTATACACACTACAGCAAGACAATTGAAAACACAATGCTCAATTTGTGAAAAAGGTTCTTTGTTTCATAACTTCCAAAGCATATTTTTAGAAACTTTACAGTAACAGTTCTTAGATCTCTGTAGATGATTAGGCATTTAGATTTGTCACTTTCATCGGAAGTGTATAAATTGTTGCATGTACACTACTGTAACAACTCAATGTAAAAACATCAATTGCACACAACAGTGCTTTGAAAACATGTTTAGGGTAGTGTTGTCACGATACCAATATTTTGGTACCAGTACGTACATGTATTTTGATACTTTTTGAAATAAAAAGGGAACACATTAAATGTCATTACTGACTAAATTAATGGAAAATCTTATCAACATCAAGTAATTCTAACAACAGTCAAATAAAAGGAATAAAATTCAGAGCAGTGAGAGCATGGAAACTTTTGTTAAAGATATATACACACACAAAATAATTTAGGATAAAAACCACCAAAGGCTACAGTTGACCTTTTTATGTTTATGTAGTTTGAATGTAATGCAAAATAAAATACATATAATTTACAAAAGGTAAACATAATATTGACAACTAACCTCATAAGTGACCTCCTTGCAGTCACCACCGCATGTGAATCATGTAACAGCCGTCCACTCGATGATGTATTCTCTTTGGTATTGAAGTTCCCAGTGCCCAGAGCAACTACTTCACATCCACTGGCTAAAGGGGCAGATGGGAAAATTCCATATCACAAACTACAAAGTAAAGAGGGTATACGACAAATGCATGTAGAAAACCTTACTAACAAGTCTGAATGATGAATGCTGCCGTGGTTCCTGCACAGTTACAAAACTCAGGGTGGTTGTTCAACAGCTTTGTGAGCTGATCTCTGACAGCCTGTGGAACCTGGAGGTTGACGGAATTCTTCCTTTCTGAATAGAAAAAAAACTGTGTCATTGTTGCGTTTAAACAAGTATATTTGACATGTAAAGTAATTTTGTCTGATTAAGCTATAAAATGCATATACCATTAAGTGTCAGCATTATTTGGCAGTAGTGTTCTTGAGATGGAATTATGCAGTTTAATTGCATTAATTTCAATCTCCCTAAAAATAATTAAAAAAAAACTAAAAAGTATCTAAGCTTTACACCAAATCTCAGTGTTCTGATCAGGAAATGAACAATTATTATGTTACTGATATATATTCACCAGTTATCATTATCAGAATTCTTAAACATCAGGATGTACTGCATCTCTAATTCACAAACATGATAAAAAGGAAGTGGGGAAAAAAAATCCACTATTACCATGAACAGCTCTTGAGGCCTGAACTTCAAAGATGGAGGAGTCCTTTTTCACAGACAGTGGTGGAGAAATATCTAAAGAAAAGAACAGTCATATACTGTAGATTCATTGTAAGAAAGTGACAAACCCAAAATGTCTACAGAAATGACATGAAAATTAACATTTAAAAAAAAAAACGTATTTGATTATATCATGTCATCAAGCTCATCATTTCGTACTATTCAAAGTAATGCACGAGGTAACGGAGCATCTCTGTATAGCCTAATTCCCATCTTTACCTACAACTTCTTACCAAGTGTCTGTACAATGTTTTGAGGACTGTTCCTGTAACTACAAGAGACACTGTTTTAGAGCTGCACAATATATCATTTGAGCATTGTCATTGAAATGTAGTGGAATGCAATAGTCACATCACAGGTCCTGCATAGTCTCATGTAATTTCAAGGGTACCAGACACACTCCACACACAGCAATCCACCACCACATCCATTCTTAATTACTTTGCTGAAGCAGACCACACCTGTGCACATAGGCATGAGCTGATAATACATCATTTCCACTGGTAAGGGTTTGTTGTGGTGCAGTAATACGTCCTGCCCCCTCAAATTAAAGTTTGGAAAGCTTCAAGAGGTAAGGAAAAGATAAATGAGCCTTATGCATCACTGTCACCAGTAGCATTGTCCACACAACCCCTTACCCCATAGTATTTTGGGGGTAAGGGACTGAATGTGTGCGTAGCCCCCCATCACCACCAGATTACACACTGCCACACCAATAGATCAGGTCCATAACAAACATTGCAACATTGAAAAATGAGCCATGAACAAGAGAAAAATCACAAAACTAAAACTTGGTTGCCAAAAAGAAAAATAAGTTATCTATAATTATTTTGGCTTTAAGAAGGATAATAATGAAACAAGTGTTATATGTCAACAGTGCCTCACACCTGATTCCAAAATAAGAGGTAATTTGTTTGTCCGCTTATGTCAGCATCATACAGCTGGTATATCCTGAGATTTTTTTCATATCATAATATATATCACAGGGTTAAAGAAAAATCCCAATGTCAGTTTTTTCCAATATTGTACAACCCTACACCGTATCTCTACTTTATTAATGTCCCATCTGCCAGTCTGTTTTCCCCTTTTTGTTAACATTAGACTATTACCTGTTGTCCTTTCAGAAGCACATTCATCCTTTTCCAATGTGGGTAGCATAACTTCTAAAGCCAGCTTTGCTGCATTGAGCTTGGCTTGCTTTTTCGTTACTCCCATACCAGTTTCATATTGAAATCCATCAATCACCACGCAAAAGGCAAAAAGAAGACTTGTTGTGTTGCCTGCAAACAAAAACATATGGTTGGTATGTGATAAGGAATCACAAATAATGGAGGTTATATACTTCAGGGTGAATTTGGATGTCTTGTTTGCAGTCATGAAAAATAAGTAAAATTAACACACTTAACATCATTGTGCAAAATAAAGGTTAAAAACAAAGATTTTTAACCCCTTTGACTTTACTCACAGAAGCATTCATGTCTGGTGTTTAGTTACGTACAAACATATGGACATGCATATTACTCATGAGAACAAACATGTAGTGGAATGTTACCTGTGGTCACCGTTTCCTTCATATCCATACGGAACTGAAAAATTTGGGCGAGTTGATGGAGCAAGGAAATGGCATTCTCCTCACCTTGCCTGTATTTTTCAATTAACAGTGTATGTGGGACTTTTGATCTGGGTGAAAAACCTAGTTAGTGCAAACAAAAACAAATAAATACGTGTGAATACCACAGATTAACACTTCAGACCTAAATGTTTCACAACTCCACTACAACTAAAACCAAAACATGGAAAAGTTTTTCCACTTTATAGGAGAAGTTTTTGCTCTTTCCTGTAGGACGATTTCTTGTTTGCTCACCATTGAGTAATTTTCGGCCTTGGCAATGTGATAATCATGTATTATAATTGAATGTCTGAAACGCCTGATATACAACACAAAACTACACATACACTACTCTAAAACACATCGAAACTCCACCAGCCGATTTTGCCACCTATACAAAAATGACAATAGATGAGCATGTAAGTTGATCAATGAGTTCTATTTTCTTAACATATAGAGACTTAAATTTGTACAATCTGTAGCAGGCTTATTTGAAATTGTGGAAATGTGTGTAAACTTTAACAGGGACATGTGGTCAGGGGAGGCGGGTGACCCAGAGCCTCACCTGTCATCATAAGAAGTAAAAAAGGAAATAATAAAATGAGTATTAATATTTGTCCACAGATCTGTGCTTTCAATGCAATTTTGGTGCGGTTCCTATTAACTTGCATTGTTTTATCGTCAAAATTGCTGAATTCTATATTTCCTGTTCAAATACAACAGAGAGACGAGAACTGAAGCAGTGATGAGCTGTGCCTCTCCCCAGATTGCGCAATTCTTTACAACTGGAATGAGTGTGTGTAATTGGTGTATGCTTATCATTTCTCTGTATGTTTCCAACATAATGTTTGAAGACACTTTTATTCTGTCTTAATTTCTATAGTGTTCAGTAATGTATTTACATATACGTGTCATATTTAAGTCCTATTGATCTGACTTAAATTCACAGCAAAAGTGTTGTCCTGAGGCCATTCTGCCTCACAGAAGGGGGCAATAGTGAGACAATGAGCCTGAAGTTCATGACTGGGTTTACTCTTGCAAAAATTAAAAGTACAGAAACCAAACAAATGCACTGATTTTTCACTCTGAAAATGAAGGGTTTGATTTCTAAACTGAGAAAGATTTCAAAACTAGCCTTTCATTCAAAGCAAGAAGTTATAATCCCTGGGAAACAGACACCAGAGCTACAAAGCTCATTGGCTTAAAATGGTACAGAATATAAGTGGTTCATTTCAAATGGACTGGTTTATACTGGAAAAGATTGGCTTTGTGCCTGTGCTACAAAAAAAAACAACACCTTTACTGCTTTTTCTGCCTTTTTATTGTCAACATACAAGCAAAGGTGAGCTATGCAATATTTTCACTTTAACTTGTGCGTGTCAGAATTATAACAAATATTAGCAGCAGAAATTGCCTAACTGAAGATAAAAATGTAAACTAAAAATCTACACAAGTGAATTGCATCTAAATCAGTTTTATTTTTCTCATTTTAATTAGGGTTCAGATTTTCCCATTATTCAGCTCTTACAGAGCAGATGCCAGGGTCTGTAGGAATGCCCCTGTGGTCGTCCCTTCAGACAGAGCTTTTATTCAAATCATAATTGGGGTGGTTTACTTGGTGTGAAAGTCACAATGCTCATGTTATCTGTATTAAAACGTTGTATAATAGCACTGTATAGCTGCATGTTCGGTGCGCGTGCATACAGCCTACAAACTGTTCTGGTTTGAGGTTCTAAGAATCTGCTGCCTACTCTGATATCTAGTGCCTCCCAAAACATTGACTTCACTACACGTCACTGAACATACACACATAAGATCTAAACACAGTATATTTATTTGTTACAAACGTCAAAATCTAATCAGAAATGGACTTTACCATGTGGCCAGTTTAAAATAAATGTTCACTGGAGTTGGACACACTTGTTACATCGTGTCATCCGAATTTGAAATAACATGAGAGAGAGATAATAACAGTATCCCATATTGCACAGCCATACTTTGAAATACATTGGTGTCATTTAATCCAAGCAGAAGAATCCAGAAACTCACCCGGCTTGAATCCGTTTCCCTGTTTGCCAGAATCATCTTTGCTTGTTTTGACACCACAGGCTCCACGGGAACATCCAAAGGGTCTACCTCTTGGATACATTATGCGCGCTTTCACAAACCCTGAAAAACACGAATAAAAGTCAAGTAACTTATTAAGAAGGCAGTCAAAAAAAGTCAGTTTCTTATACGTTCACTGTCGAACGTCATAAACTCAAGCAAGTAAAAAAAAAACACACACTTTTAACAACATCGGTAGCCTAGCTAGTCAGCAAAAATGTTAAGCTAAAGCTAATGAAATGATAGAACACATCATACCGTGATGTAGCTAAAATCTGTTTTCTGAGCTACAAAGAAGTAGGCCAATGCACTGTGCAAATAAAAATTAATAGCTCCCAAATTCAGCTAAACTCTCGTAAACTTTAAATTCCGGTTTAAATGTGACAAGCTGAACTTATTTCTGTTGTATCAATCGTGCTGGGAACAGGGCACGGCGGCTAATTGCTGGTAGCTTCTGGAAAGTGGGCGTGACAAGCACAGGTGCCTCGTGCATGATCTAACGAGTTCTACTTCCGCCACCTTGACAAAAAAAAGCGGACCGTTTCATCTAAAAGCAGTCGACTGCCCCTCGGCATGAATCTAGGGCCGATTCCGCTACTGTGGCCAAGTGATCCGCCACTCGCTCATCCGCTGTTAAGGCAACCGACACTTAAATTTCACGTGTGCGCATATTCCCTAATTTACGGTTTTCTATGCTTTCAGTTCAGCAGTTGTTAAACTGAACGGCGGCTGGGAATGGCGGGTGGCTTGGCCATAGTAAATAAACACCCCCACACTAGAATATGCTTATTTTCTGATCAAAATAAAGTAGGATTATGTCTGGTTTTCAACGGAGCACACTTCTAATTGATTGATTCTTTTTCAAGAATAAGCTACTACTCAACTTGAACTGATTTTATTCATTTATTTTAACTGTATTTATTCAGACAAATCAATAAGAGCACATTGTTATTTACAATGACGGTGTGTCTCCGGAAGTTACTTTAGGAGAAAGGGTAGATGGCTGCAAACAAAAAAACATATACAAAATATTTACATAAAATGATGGTTAAATAACATGCAATACACACCTATGGATGAACCAGTAACATAAAGAACAGCAAATCAGCAGAGGACAGGTGCATTCTGAGAGCTTCTTTACCTCACTGACAGAATATGTAAAACACAGATGAGCTTGTGTGATTGGTGTGTTACACTGTGTCCCTCAATCTGCCAAAGGATGAGGACGAGCGCATGGTGTTGGTGATGACAAACACTTCAGGATTAAAAAAAAAACAAAAACCTTGGTGCTGAGAGGGGGTCAGTGTACGTGGTGGCCATTCGATTTCTCCTTTCAAATAAGGAAGTGGAAAATGGGGAGAAAGAGAGTGCCCCCCCCCCACCCCCGTTTTTTTTTTTTTTTTTGACAAATCGCACCCTAATAATAATAATAGCCAATATTTAGAGCTCACTTAGGTCCCACCAAATACTTTAGAAGCCTCCAAAAGCCTTCAGAAACCTTGAGAAGCCTTTAGCCTCTCTCTAGGCCACCACCTGTATGGCCTTTATGTAGAACTCACCAAGGTCCCCCAGAAGCCTTTAGAACCCTTCAGAAACCTTCAAAAGCCCTTTTTAGCCTCTCTCTAGGCTCCCGCCTCTGTGGCCTATATGTAGAGGTCACCGAGGTTCCCCCAAAGACCAGGGATCAGACCAGCCACAGGGTACCCCCCCCCCCTTTTTTTTTTGATTCCTTATAATAATATCAGCACCACTCCACCATTGAGGTCACACTATTAAGTGGCCTCTCTCTCTCTCTTTTTATAATATAAACCAAGTCCACTCCACAGTTGAACCATCATCAGACCCCTGAAGCGACTATTTTTTAATTGTTCTTTTTTGAACCAGAATTTAGGGGTATTAGGTGCTCAAACCAGCAACTGTCCTTCCCAGAGACCAAGACCATACCACCATTGCAGCTACCATACCACACTGAGATGCAGTAGCTCAGTTTTATGGACATTTCGAAGCTGTAAATAATGAATATGAGTGGGTTTTTTTTGTCAGTATAGCAGTTGTTTTATTGCATGTGCTTACATTTAATCAACTGCTGCTTAAATGTTTCATGTAATGAGGGGTACATGACAGTGTCTCATAACATAATAAAGTTGAATATTTCAAAGAGTGTCCTATAAAGAGTTAATAGTATATTCTCTCCCTGTCTGTAAATATGTTGTATTGCAGGTCACAAGCACTTTAAAACCTTACATTATTTTGAACTTAGTAATTTCTTACACTGTATTTTTTTTTTAACGTTCATTCTTTTGAAAACATTTTACCTACTTTTGAACAGGTCTATGCTTGACTATAGTAGAGAACATGTAATGAACTGTAATTCATGCCAGTGAAACTTAGTGCAGGTTCTGAGAGAATCAAGTGGGAGGGCTGTGAAAGGGGGCTTCCTCTTTTTCACCCCCCTCCCTGTTTGGCACAATGGCAGTTGTCATATATCTGTATACAGGAGCAGCTTCCACCGCCTTTTTCAACGTGCACGGAGTGACACTGCGGTAACAACTCCTACTCTGCAAAATTATTTTATCCTGTTTGAGTAAATACAAAACAATCTCATAACAAAAACAGCAGAATCAGCTCATCTAGTCCCTGAAAGCCTCCTATTAGTGGCTGTTTTTATAGATCAGGAATTTCCCTTCAGTGCCACTAACTTAGTTTGTCACCTTATGCACGTAATTTCAGGGGTTTTACATTTCCCACCTGGTTATTTATAGAAAAAAAATGGAATCTCAGATAATACTAATAATCCTAAAAGCAGGTCACAAAAGCTGCTTATTGTCATTTAGTGCATATTTTATGACATTCATTAGTAACAAAGAGCTACAGTAAGAATTGTATTTTATTGATAAAACTCCAAATAGGATGAAGTATGTGTAATAATATATGGAACCTATTACATTATATGTAAGATTTGAATTACTTTAACATACCCTGTTCATAATAAGCCTTTATAAACATGATCTTTGTTTGAGGTATGTCTGGATGTTCAACATCAACTGCCCTGGTTTACATCATCAGGCTGTTCATGTTTTCCCCTGATGAAACTTGTATGTGCTTCCCTTTCACTCACTTTCCCCCATTTTCTGTAGCTTCTCTCAGCACACATGTGGGGGTGGGACAGTTTCCTTTCTCATTTCCGTGTGCAGGGACTGAAGAAAGTGGTCTGAACTACATTGCATAGTTCCATATTTAGTTGCATGTATTCAGTGATAAAAATAACTTATATTTCAACGTCATAATGCCAATGCCAAATTTGAACCCATATTTTAGTATATTTTATCAGATTTTACATTGCACTTTGCACTGTTCTTTATCCTCTATATGGTCTGTATCATTGAAATGTTTCTGGAGTAAAACTAATGACATTTGATCACATGTGTGTTACTGACAAAGAAAACTCAAGTCTTAAATGCTGGTTGGTTCAAGTTCCCAAGATAAGTCTTGGGCCAAAATGTGAAATGCTTAGAATTAACAAGAGAATATGTTTTAGTCGAAATGAATATTGTTCTCAGATCTACTTTAAAACACTGTCTGCACATTATGATCCATTCACTTTACAGGTTCTTTCTAGTGGAATATTTACAAATCCATTGTATACATGTACATATGTGGAATAACACACCATCATATATATTAAAAACATGAACTAACCAACACTTTTGTCGTTTGTTGTTTTTGTTATTCAACTTACTAAAGTTTGTAAGATTTAGCACATTTAATGTCTGAAGCACATACTTTTCTAAAAATTGTAGTGCAATGTAATACACTGTTTACAAGTTTATTTTTGCATTTTTTTTTTACATTTATTTCACTCTACATTTTAGTGTCCATATTCTATTCTTATCTTGACATTTTACACTGATGCAAACTGAATGTAACATTTCATTCTCCTGCTTGTGTTTCTGTCTACCCCCCCCCTTCAGATAACAGTTTCATGATGTGTGTATGTGTGTTTTTTTGTTTTTTTTTCCAGAACAATAGTGAGCTCTACTCTCTAGTGAGTAGGTGTTTAGCATAGGGGCTTCTGCGGTTAATGCCAGCAACTAGCCTACCAGAAATGAAACCATTAAAGCCACATTAACAAGGGCTATCAAGGTTACCTACTTCAGCCTTTTCACACAATCCCCTACTTAGATCATGACGTACCCTGTTTGGGGGGCCGCAATTACCAATTATGAGCGTAAAATGGAACAAACATCCCACTATACTTCACCTAACACCTAGCAGTGAAGGTCACCACAGGAAGACTATGGTTTTACACCCACACTGGGACAAAGTCTGAACTGACTTCACCCATCAGTCACATGAAAAGGGAAAGGACTATGGTCTGAAATGAGTCTGTACTTGCACCCTGCTGTTTATCTTCCAATAAGTGGTTAAGATAAAGGAAAAATGATGACTCAGTGTGTTTGTCTGCCCTAGACCACAACCCAGTTTTCTTATTAATAAAGTAGTGTGATCATATGCTAATCAGATATTGTGTCAATGTTAGTTTGTTTTGTAAAATAATATTCTTCTTTTATTTCTCATACATATTTGCAGTAATAGGCTCTGTTGTGAAAGCCCATAGAAAATATTACAAAACCAAATAGCCTTGTTTGACCTGTCTAGTAGGTTTACGTCACACTAGAACAAGTTAAAGTGATTTTGTAAATGCATTTTTTTTTTTTAAAAGGCAAGTTCAAATGAATGCACGGAATCACATCCATTACCCATCAAGATGTAGCTACAATTGAAGTCAATAGGTTAGCTATAGGTCTATCAATAGGTTGTTTGCTTTGTATGGAAAAATGACTGTGTTTTTCAAAATGAAACTTTAAAGTCTGGAAATATTTGATGTAATTACCGTAAGTCAAAGCATCCATATCCGGATTAGACTTTTCTCAACTTTGAAAAGTTAATTTGTAAAGTTCGTTTTTTTTTTTTCTTTTGTGACTCTTTTTTTTTTCTTTTTTAATCAATTTGATTTTGAAAGCTGGTATAAAACAGCAGGAAATTCATGCCAGAAATCACAGATTGTCTGAAGAAAAGTGTTAGAGATGTGAAGTCCAAAGAGAGTTCACACTATATATGACCACTTTGGTTTATAGAATTAATTTTTTCCCTCAAACGTTTGCTGTTATTGCTGTTCATACTTTACAAATATCAGATCCAAACACCCACTGTCAACCAAAAGCATCTACTGATCTAATCTACTGAATACATGTTGATCCACAAATCTTTGGAATACATATAAATATTTTAGATAAAAGGCAGTTTTTCATCATTTCATGGTCATCAGATATGAACTATTTGGAAGTTCAGAGGATCTATTGCTACTGTGGAAACACAGTTATCTACAACCAGGAAAACCCATGAAGGTGGATCAATGAAAGTGGATGGATACATTTGGTTTCAGTTCCGTTTGTGATATACTTGCTGAAAAAGTGACTTTTTCTTCAGTTTTCTCTGTTTTTGATTAATAAATTTCAACTTTAATTTGATCTTATATGAACATTTACATAATAATTTAATTAAATATAACAAAAAACTTGATTTGCACTGAAAAGTTGCAAAATACAGAGGATAATATGACAAAAAAAATGGGGATAAGTCACTTAAGAAAGGTTAAATAGAAAAAAAAAATGAGGAACTGCAACCAAAGTCAAACTGGGTCCTTATGGGTTAAATACAGGGAGTGAAAAATGCATATTTGTAAACATTAGAACTTTACCAAACTAACAAACCTAATATTATACTAGGATTTAAACACAGGTACTCATACTGAATTAATGTTGAGTTAAAGTTGATATATCAAATATGTCAGTGTTATTTGTATGACTGAATTATGTCATATTTGACTGAGTTTTACATGAACTGATAATACATTACAGACATGGAATAGCCTTTTATGTCTTGGAACTGTACACCTACATCACTTAACATCTGTCCACAATCATTCTCACTAATTTGTAAAAACTAAACCAGAGGTACCCGATTAAAGGTGGTGGAATTTTCCATCTGAGTGATATCTATAGGTCACCACTATCAGTGTCAAAGATGAAGCTTTTCCTCTTTTATTTTATATACTTTATATTGAACACCCAGACACATACAATAAGATAAATAGTGTATGGTTGCATGCTACCAGCTTAAAGCATACATTTCAGGACATGACAGACAGGATCTGAAGCCATTGTCAGACACCTAAGCATAGATGTAATGATTATGTACACCAACCTTTCAGTCCTTTTTTTTAATTATTTGCAACATTCTTGAACAATAGATTAAAAATTAGGTCAATAAATTCCACAATGTTCTCTTTAAATATTAATATTGTGTAAATCTGCTCCTTGACCAGTCCATATGACACTGTGCTAAAAACATTTTCTCACTTGTCAGTCCATCTTCCATTGAAATTTAAATGGATGGCTGTGTTTTGTTCTTGTGACAGTAGAGGGCAGTGTTAGAATACACATGAATCTTTGGTATAAGTTGTGAGCAGTATTGAACCCATATTCAATGTAGGATATGCTTGTGATGTAAAATACAGACGGTTTTTACTTCAAGTAAATATATAAAAAATGTAAAAAAATAAATAAATAAATAAATAAATAATAATAATAATAAAATGTAGTAGTTAGTCCTAATTATTAAACTCATATGTGGTGTAATTAAAAGTAAAATTGTGATTAGTTTGATAGAAAAATAGCAGTTCAAAGAGTTATCATGAAAGCTCCACTCTTATATTAAAATCAAGAAATAAAATGTAGATTCTAAGTTAATAAAAGTACATTTTCTGTGGTTAAACTAGTCTAATAGGTGTGAATATAAGCATTGCATGTGAAAGGCTAAGGTATAGAAACAAAAATAAATGTAAAAAAACCCTTTATTGTAATACTGTAACTTCAAAGACATAGTTCATTATCATATATATAAAAAAATTACAATTATGTTTCACTAAAAAACAATGACACGTTTTTATATTTAGCACGGTTTCAACCTCTGAAGTGCAGGGTTAGCTGTAAACATGGTATAAACCTATTCATGATTTATGATTTAGAAACGACATGTCCAGCTTTTAAGGCTGTAAACATGACACGGACATAGACACATGTCTTTACAAGTATGATATACACATAATGGGCTGTAGAAAGCTCCACTAACTGCTTTACAGGACAGAGTGCCCCAAGACCATCAGAAACCAGAGCCTAGCGCCCCATGGCTAACGCATGTTTGCTCTGACAGCACCCCACCATTGATAAATAACAGCAGCTCTTTTTTAGCCTGCTGGTGCAGTCGCTTTCAGCTGCAGCTCTCCAATGCGTCTCCACAGCCAAGATTGAATCTTCCCCATTCATTAGACTAAGTGGATGAAGCTCTCTAATAGGGGCTCCCTTCCCCTCAATAATTGCCGTTGATTGGCGTAAATTAGACCCTAGTTGCCAGACGAGTGATTCTCGACGACGATAATCCGATTCCCAACTCAAACTAATAGGATTTTAACTCTGGCTTTGGCCTAATGTCCGTCTGCAAACCCTGGCTATGGCCCTATGCCCCATCCAGTCGACGTCCTCTGGATCATATCTGGGCCAGGCCGAGCTGAAACTGTAGTGGTGTGTGGATAGGAGGAGGAAGAGGAGGAGGAGGTCGGGAGTCGGGTCATCTCTGGCCTTCCATCAAAACTCTCAGTGACTCATCCACTGCGTGACATTCTTCGTATCAATTGGTCATTCATGTGACACTTACATCATCAATGGAACACGCATGTGAACTGGACTGGAGTCTGGTAGTGCACACAGCAGATGTCAAACGACACTGGATGACATGTAGCTCTGCTTTTGTCCTGAATAAGGACAGATAAGAACGTTACAAGCTTGGATTTGGCACAGGACAGCCTGGGAATACTTTTATGGATAACAGAATTTTCAGTGCTTAAACACTCATCTATATTATTGATTTACAAAGCACCTCTTACCAAAGATCCATGTCTTTTTTAATGCAGAACCAGCATGCGTCACACTGCCTCTGTATGTTTTTTAAGACCTTGAACATCAAGAATCAACATATCAGTACAGAAAATGGAGCAAAGGTTGTTTTGGTTTTTTTTAATCCTACCCTCTATGCTTTTGTGTTCAACATATATGTTTTAGACTGGTTCTGTTATGGTAATTACTAATAAGCATGTGCTATAGATCTATTTATTGCTTTTATAAAAAAAAACAAAACAACAACATGAAAAATAGACGTATTTTGCCAGTAAATCAAAGCAATGTATTATTTCAGTACTGTATTTGCAGTCTAAACCATGTTATACAAAATCAACCATGTGAAATTTCTGCCTCCATCTTAATTTCAACTTGATAAAAACCTGCTAACATCACATTACTCGCAACACATTACAAAGCATTTGGAAAACATCCTATCAAATATTTATATTCTAACCAGTTGGATTTTTTTTGCAGGTTACTAGCATAGTCCATAAGATTTATGCAGATTTATATATTGTAGCGGAGCCACTTGCTGCTTCATAAATGTTCAATGTAGCATAGCATAGCTATACTGTAGACATGCAGTCATTAATTCTCATAACATGTCCTGTATATGTCTGTCTTTGAAGACCAATGGCACCTTTGGATCTCCATTTCTGTTGAGAGTTTAATGGGATGTGGAATAAACACAAGCAAATTCTCATATCCATCCTCAGTTACTGATGTCACACTGTTTTATACGGCTTTCCTGTCAAAATGAAGTCCATAAGAGGAGCACATTGAATGTTCTTTTGTCATTCAGTTGATAAGGGGACGGTGCTACTACTAAGGCCCGAGGACTAATGAATCTCCACTCCATTACCGCTGAATCGGACAGATTGCTCTCCCAGAGAAATGAATTGAGTTTTTTGTATTTGTGAGATCATTCTCCCTCCATTAACTGCTCTTTATCCCGTCTCTTCATCACAGGCAAATCAGGTTAGGCAGCCATGATTAGCTGGGGTGGCCTCCCTTTTTAAAAGGTAATTGGGTTTGGCGGCTCAGCTGATAGTGCCATTAGGACCAATAAAGGCTGGGCTTGGCTCATCGAGTGAAACAGATTCTTCAGCAGCAGATGGCAGACGGAGGGAGAGGGCTCTGATGCATTGAGCCCGAAAACAAAGTTTGTGTAACCAAAGTAGTTTGGGGGCATCCTCTCACCCCCACCCCCCAATCCCATCCCTCTGTGATTTATATTTTTGTCTTTCTATATTGGTGGTGGTTACATTTTTAAACTGGAGCAATGATGGCTTTTAATAAGCTGAACACAGATTACAAAATGATTTGGTCATTAGACTGTGTTGTTTTTTTATTGCGATAATTAATCATTCAGACATGTTTTAATGGCAAACTGGATGATGTCAGCAAGAACTAGAGAAGGGTAATGTTTCATGGACAATCAGCTTTTCTTACATATTATAAATGGAGTGTGT
Organism: Siphamia tubifer; assembly: GCA_020466265.1. Lineage (NCBI taxonomy): Eukaryota > Metazoa > Chordata > Actinopteri > Kurtiformes > Apogonidae > Siphamia > Siphamia tubifer. The sequence goes on along the minus strand of CM035792.1, from coordinate 14,928,791 downwards.
AATGTCATTACTGTACTTAAGGTATGAATGCTTAAATATTTTTTCAATGTATTTCTTTTGCTCCCAATATTATAACATAAAAACTGTATCTTTACTCCTTATGTCCTTTTATAGGTTGCAGTTTTAATGCATTTGAGAGGGATTGTTGATTATTGCTTTTTAATTTTTCTATTATTCTGTGGCTTTCTGTGGTTTTTAATATTAAAACTCAACCTGAATAAATGGAACAAAACAATGGTTAGTACATGTGGTGTATAATAAAAACATTACTGTAAACACAGAGACATAGGGACAATGAATATTTTCCAAGAAATAGTTGACATGTTAACATATTCTTGAGCAAAGGTTCTCCTGAGGAAACCCTATTCCCAGATTAAACGACTTCATTTGATATAATCCGGAGCTCCACAAATCCCCAAAGACAGCAGGTGTACTTATTTTACCTCTTGTAATGATTTGATGCACATTTATAATCACTGTAAAATTCACCTAAAAATCCAAAATTACCTGTAAAAAAAAGTTATCAGTGGCTGACAAAGATCGAAGATGGCTAACGAAGACGCGTAGTGTGATCAGCAATCGATTCTTCCCAACTGTATCATCTCCTGTCATCTGGACTAAAGGAAAGGTGAACTTGCCAATTCCGAGAAATCCTGCAAAGCCCCAGATAACCTTACTGCATCTGGGGCTTTGTCCTATAGGAAAAGGTGCATTAGTGGTGACAGGAGGGCCAATGGGGACTGGTACTGATGGGAGATTTAGACGGCTGAAGGTGGTCTTGTGTATTATGTGGCTGGCCATTGCTGTGACTGTCTCTTTCTTATCTCCACTGACGGAGTCCGATCCCCACCATTCCTCTTATCTGTGGGTTAGACTTAGTTTCTCCATCTTTTCCTTCCCGGAATTATCCCAGTTTAGTGAACTGTGGCATTGGTAATGTGAAAGGTGACTCTGGCTTTTTTTTTCTTCATATTTCAACCAACTGCAAAGTTCATGTAAAGAAGACATTGTTTTCGTATCGTCTTTTCAATCATTTGTTGGATAAAATTTCAAGACACATCATAATATGACCAACTGTTGACCTCATTAACCTTGAGTTTGATTATTATTATAATTTGCTCCGAAATTTTAACTTTATTGATACCTTTAATCTGCACTGTGGGTGGTGAGCATCACATCAATCTCATTGCTTTGCACGATGAAAATAAACGCTATTCTATTCTGTCAATTTTGTGGACAATTGTGGTCAATTTAGGTAGAACGGGGAAGATTCAAACTAATATACACCATTGTTTTTGAACGTTGGGATCAGGACCCCATTTACAGTAGACTCAAATGGGGTCGTGCTGAAATTTCTAGTAATAGATAAAGAATAAAAAGTTAGTAATATAAATATATGGTGAGTTGAGAGACAAAAAAAGACATAAAAGACATGAAAAAGTGTGAGTGTGAAACTGAAGCACTGTTTTTATTAAGTTGTGAATACTCATAGTTTCATAAATAGTACTACTAACTCAAATGTATTAAGTTGGATTGGATTAAAAATATATTTACCTTTTGTCATGAAGTTATTTCGAAAATGTCCTTTAGATAAACTGCAACTGGGTCTCAGTATGTAAGTCAGTACACCTGGTCAAAGGTCAATAGTGATGAATACAAATCTGAGTTAAAAAAAAAAGAAAAAAGAATGTATCTGGGAAGTAAATTATTGTAACTTGGGCTGGAAAGTATGACCAAAATCTTTTATAGTACTGGAAAAGTTCTTTCAGTTAAAAGGTTAATACACTTGATTTCATTATTCATATAATGTAGAATACGTTTTCTATAGGGTTCCCTCCACCCTACAGTATGTGATGTAACACCAGAATTTAAATCATATATTTTGCACCAACCATAGCATAAAATGTGTCTTAAATTAAAAGCCAACAATTGCATCATTTTTTAATATATTTATTTATTTATTTGTTAACCAGAGGACATGTAAAATTATTTATATGACACGCTAGCTCTAGCCCCAACGCTAAAATAAACGTCCTCAGCCGTGTGTACGCACATGGACTGATGCTGCATATATAATTATTGTGCTATCAGCTTATTCAAGTCAGGGGTTCCTGCTTTAATACACTTTACACAACAATCCATGGTATTTAAAATGGCAAAAAAATGAATAGTTTCAACTCCTATTTAGATATGCTATGGTACGGTAATTTATGAAAAAATCATACTTAAAGAAATTAAAGCTGGTGTTGATCTTCCAGCATATTACTCAGCACTATTTTATTTATATATAAACAGAGACTGTATATACGATGCCAAACCAATCATCCATTTTGCTTTCGTATGTCTGGTTCTGGGCCTGCACACACACACACACACACACACACACACACACACACACAGTGATGTATTGTTGTTGTAGGTATAATCAGACAGTTGCGGTACACTTTCACCTGAGAGCTGCACATTTCCAGCCCTCCTAAATAAAACATTGTGTCGCCAGGCGCCGGTAAGTGTCCCTCAAAGAGCAAAGGGAGGAAGGGCGAGGGTAAAAAGCGTCCAGGTTAAGTTGTTTGAAAGGCCCCGGGTATTAAGAGGCATTTTACACTTAAGAAGTTGGTTTCGCTGGGTTTTCTGTTTCCCCTCTTATTGATTGATGCTCAACTATCAATGCATAATAGAAAAGCACTCAGAGCAAATGCAGGGTTATGGCCTTGGGAGGGAGTCGGCAGACGAGACTGCAGCACCCCCCCACTCCAATGCCATTATTGGCCCATAAAGGATCCCTCGGGAAGGCCACGGTGTTCAGATCAGCACACACCAAATACCCAATTAAAAAAGGCTTTAAATTCCCTCCTCTTTCCTGGGCAAAAATCAATCTGAATTCAATCTATTCGGCTAGGATTCCGACAGAGCAGGTAATTGCCCATAATCGGTCAGCTAGGTGACAACAGCTTAAAGGGGAGACACTAATACAATCAGGTATTTGCTTTCAACGCCCGTCCTGGACCCAAGCTTCAGCTGTCGAAAAACAGGTAGAGTGCAGTTTACGTAGCCATCAGACAAAAGGTGTATATAAAGTTACACAAGTCTTCTATATTGTGGGGCGCTCAACAGCTGATAAAGAGGTTCTGTAAAGTACTGGAGGGATGATACTTCCTAAATGACCCATCATAAAGCAGCAATAAATGTATTCAGCGATCATCTTTGAAAATAGCTTGTCAAGGAAGGAGAGGAGGAAATGAAATAGCTCTTGTATTCTTCTACAATAGGCTCACATTGTCAACATATATTATTAGAAAAGTTTGTACCTATCCATGCAATTATGTCGGGATTATTTTAATGAAATTCTATACTACTGGTAAAGGTATGCAGTACTTAATGGCAGCATTAGATAAGTAAGGTACTTAATGGCGGTATATTAGAGTACATAACTCCGCCCCACCCTGATGTATTTCCATCACCTAATGCATTCGCTCTGTCTTTCTGATTATTTTGACTCTTGAGTAGCTCTCTAAAATATGCTACTGTAGACGATCAACACGTTTTGAGAGTTAATTATGAGCGAGTACAAAACACAAAGTTGTTGCTGAACCTACAGTACAGTACACAGACCCTGCAGTGACTTTGAGTTCTTAAATAAATAATCACACGTTGACATTTTTTAAACTGGAAAAATCATTGTAAAAGTCAAAATTACATGGGGAGAAAGATTCAATGAACTGTTATCTTTATTATTATTATTTTAATTTTTTATTTTTTTTAGATCTTTCTCATATTTTTCACCCATTTTGGGCACCAAGGTAATAAAACTCAGCAGATTGATATCTCACAAAACACTGCAAAATTGCTTATTTTTAAATTTTATTTTATTTTTTTTATGATTGTGTTTATAAACCAGTGCTACGTACACATGCAGTCGTGGAAAAAATTATTAGACCATCAGAAGTTATCCAAAACAACAGTTATGCAATCAAGTATTAACTCATGTGTATATCATGGAATGAATAAAAGCACATTTGATACATGATTTTTGAATCCCTCTACATGATCAGTGTGATTTAATTTATTTTTTTAAATAACCAGACATATACAATTAGATACAAAGAATGGACAGATAATCCAGCAGGGGGGATTGACCACCAGAGGTCTTTCCAGTGACACTACAAGATTGTCAGGAGGCAAAACTTTGTCACTTTTAAAGAGGAATTACCAATTTGTTAGACATGTTTGTGTTATATTAGGTTTTTGTTTGTTAAAAAATTTATAATATTTGAGCACAGAAACCTGATGTGTCAAATATGATACAAAATAATTCAAACTATTAAACTAAACTTAAAACTTAAACTAAACTTTTTCTGGATTGATCAGAAATACCTATTTTTGTCCAAACAAATGTACCTTTAGTTGTACCGGGCATTAAAATTAAGAAATTGAAGAAAACAAGGGTAGCCTAATATTTTTTTTTTTCTGGTACTATATAACATGACATGTATAGATGATAAAAAAAAAAGAGGTAAATCAATGATTAAGGACAAATGTAAACTGAGAGAGACAAACCAATAATCTGAAAATTACTATTTGATTTTAGGAAATAATCACGTCCTTTGCCAGCTTTAACTCTGCTCTGCCCGGCTGGTAACATGATGTCCAGAGGTCATAGGGGTCAAAGGGTCAGGAGCAGAAGGCTGCGATTAATGGATCTCTCAATAAAACGGGAGCTAATATTACCAACTCTCTCTCTTAACCTGACTTCACCAAAGTGGAGAGGGAATTCCTCGCAGCAGACAGCACAGGGCAAACAGCTTGGCTCTTGAAATTACTTTCTGTAATGGGTCTAGGCTTCGAAAGTGGAAGCACACTTTTAATTGACCAATCAAAAGGAAACAAAGCAGCCAATCTTCAGACACGAAGCAGAAAGCCAATCGAATTTGTTTCATTTCCTGCCAGATCCATCGCCATTTAAGAATGCTGCGCAGTACATCAGTGCAGTTGATTATGAATATATCAAATAGCCAGCTGCTTTGAGAGCTTTTGACTTTGTTGCATTAATAAGGCTGATGGAAATCAATTTCTTCTCTTTTATCGCATATTATTATCCCTTCGTTAAGGAATGAGAAATGTGGAACTGGATTATTAAAACCTAATTTAGCGGTATCTGGTCTCTGCTCAAGTCACTTAGCTTTTCTCCCTGAACAGAAACTCAGCGTTCAGCTCTTTGTAAAGGAAAAACACGTGAGCATTTTCACGCAGAAGACAGAATACGTGTCCAGAACAGAGGAAAAAAAAACAAAACCATGATGTGTTCATTCAGTTAGGATCTAGTTTTACCAACAGCAGCAGCAGCAGAAAGAAAGAAAAATAAATAGTCGCACAGTGTAAAAACACTTCCATTTGTTGTGAAGTAATCATGGCTTTTAATTCTGGTCCTGTACAGCTGCCTCCAGTTAACTGAGTGACTGTGACTGTTCTGACTGAGCATCAATTCATCATTTGTCCATTGGGTGGCGTATAACACTCTCAGTTGCCAAAGCACATGGAGGTTTCTTATTCCAAGCACTGACATTTGTGCTGTGAAGATGCCAATTTATGTGGCATGCTATTATGCTAATTACATTCAATTTTTAATATTTAGTATAAAGACAAAAAGCATTTGTATAATATAGAAATACTTCTCAATAACTGTCCTGCATTAAAATGTTTAGGTAATTCATCGAATAATATTACAGAATGGTTAGAAAGCTTAAATAAATGAGCTCCACATGAATCAGAATCAGCTTTATATGATTCTATTTTCTTCATTTCTCTCAAAGTAACTACATGAATATGCACCCACATAGCTGGAATAAAAGACTTGTACCTTTTCTCATTTAATTACTGGGACAATGGGACTTATTTTTATTAGTATAACCTATATTTAATAACAATAGGAGTAGAAATTACCCAAAATAGAAATCACATTCATATATCTGCACTAAAAATGTGCATAACATAAATATAAAACAAAATAAAAGTCAGTACTAAAACCAAACGTAAAGCACCAGAGAGGAATATACACTAAAATAAAAGCATACACCATTATTTTAAAAGGTGCTAAAGTACAACCACAATGCACCTTAAAAGCCTCTGAAAGTAGAACCCAATTCATTCAGTTGATCACTGAGCCTTTTCCTATTCATTTAAAATTACTCTCAATGTATTAAGAGACCAATTTCTTTAGTTAAATGTTTTGACACAAAAAAGTACAACATGGACCAATCACTGGACCTTTTCAAACGTCATTACTAATGAGTAGAAACTGGGGGGGGATGTGTCTGAAAACAAACATTATTCCAAATTCATGGTTCTCAGTGTACGTAACACTTATGAACTATAGGACAGTAATATTGTAGAGATAAATGTAAGAACATGTGCATGAGTAACCAACAATAGATGGATACTATGTACATGGTTAAACAACCTGATCAAATGTCAATTATGGATATTTATAATTACATGTTTGGATCAGATTTGGAATAAAAAAAGTAGTAATAATTCTGCAATAAAAGCAGGACAAACTTTAATTGTCTTTAAACTGACTGTTCAGTTTTTTTTTTTCCCGAACACACAATAATCATCAAAACCTCATTGAAAATGGTCAACTTTTTTTTTCTTGTACTCAAAAACGAGTGGGAAGAAGTGAAACTTATAAACTCCCACCCCCTTTTACAAACTAAAATACAATAGATACTGCATTAACACGCTATATAATTTTTTATGTCCATTTATTATTACCATAAAGCATCCATTACCATTTATATACACATTATTTATAAGTCACCTCAAACAGTCTGATATGATCAACTACAGTATAAGTACATTCACTTTCACTATGAATTTACTACAAATACAATTAATAGATATGATACTATCTCCTAACCATGACAGTGTTATTGCAATATAAGACGTATTCACCTTTTCTTCAACTGTGAAATGAAATAAATAAAGCATAGTTTAGAAAAATTCCCACAAGAATTATTGTGATTTTTCTCACAAAACTGAAGGATTACAAATAAGTACAAGTAAATTATGTCAGTGTTGGCTTTAATTTATCATGTATACGTAACTGAGGGACAGCAAGAACAATAGTTTTTGGTAACAAAATTTTGTTGGATTTTACAGATACCAACATTGATATACAAAAAAATATAAATAACAGAGTCTGATGGGTGATATTTGGCAATCAAAAAGCAATAGTGATCAACTAGACAAATACCAAATCCCACTGCAGATAACATCTTCCTGAAGTGGGGAACAATACAAAAATTGCAAAGGAGATGCATATTGAATTAATCAATTCCTTCCAGATTCGAAGGTCCATATATATATTAAAAACACAAAAAAACAGAACAATACAACAACCATAAACATACAGTCAAATGTAACTTTGCAGTAGAAACAGAAAAGGTGACATATACAAGCTGACACTGCTTTCTGCATTTGTAGTTTTGTTCTGTGACAGCTTTAGTCTGTCGATGATCACAGCATTAACCCATAAACACCCAAACCTCCACTGATCCAAACTGTTCATTACCTGTTGACCCACTAAACCTATCAATACGTGTAAATAATTAGTGCAAAATACAGTTTGTCATCTTTTCATGGTCATCAGACATGACCCATTTGGATGTTCAGAGGTTCTGTAGTTACCATGGAAACACCATTATCTTCTACAACATTTACATTCACTATTAAACACATGGATGGGATCAATGGCAGTAGATGGAGACACTAGGTTTATTTTGATTTAATGATACATTTAGTTGAAAAAAATCATATTATGTTAATTTATTTCCATTTCTGACATGAGAATCAACTTTTTATGAATACCTACAGTTGTGCTCATAAGTTTACACACCTTGACTGAATACCAGAGGTGTAAAGTAACTAAGTAAAAGTACTTCATTACGCTACTTAAGTAGATTCTTTAGTTACTGTATCTATACTTTACTTGAGTATTTATTTTTCTGGTAACGTTTTGCTTTTACTCACTACATTTTTGTATAAATATCTGTACTTTATACTCTTTACATTCTCAGAATAGACTTGTTACTTTTACAAACTAAACACATGTGACAGTATGAAAAATCAGTCGCTTCAGAGAGAAAATCAGTGGAGGAAATATATTATAGTTAGATGACTATTATCTAACAATTTTGACTTTTTCTCTTAAAATTACACATTTTTATCTCAAATGTATAACTTTTTTTTTTTTTAAATCCCATGATTTTTAATCTCAATTGTAACTTTTCTTCCCGTATTTTTCCTACATTTCCTGCCCATGTCCACAACACTGAGTAACTGTGACTCGATCAAACACAGTGACATCTACACAGTGACTCACTTTTAAACACTTTATTTTAGATGCTTTTGAAATTTTTCTGATTTTATTGTCTGCAGTATTATTGCACTCATGACAAAAAAAGAGGTTTTACTTTTTACTTTTATACTTTATTACAATTGAGAAGTTGTACTTTTTTACTTTTACTTAAGTAGAAGAGTTGAATCAGAGTATTTTTTCACATAAGTAGCTCTACTTCTACTTAAGTACAGAATGTGAATACTTTGACCACCTCTGCTGAATACACATGGGATGGTATTTAATGTTCCAATACGACAATGAACCATGAAGGTCGACCCGTCATTGGCTATAGCAGAAAAAAGTGAAGGTGAAGGAGTGTCCATCTCAGTTTCTTGACCTCAGTATAATTGAACCACTTTGGGGAGGAGTCAAACATGTGGTTCATGCAAAAAAAAAAACAATATCTGAAAGGAACTGAAAGTGTTTTACCAAGAAAAATGGGCAACTTTACTTTTAAATAAAGTGTCTGAGCCACAACTACCACAAAAGAGGCCAAAAGACAGGATGAAGAATTAGGGTATGTAAACTTATGATCAGGGCCATTTGGATAGTTACTGTTGTCAGTTTGATTTTTACGAGTTTTTTATAGTAATTGGCTTCACCAAACCAATAACCGTGAGTAAAATAAATGTTTTTGTATCAATAGGATTATTCATATCCTCAGAATATTCTGCCATGCTATATAAACTTATGAGCACAACTGCATATGATCAGTAAAATAATATGGGGAAAATACCTGATTTTCATTGAAAAAAAAAAAAACATATTCAGAGGATAATATAAGAATAAAAGGTGATAAATCATGTAAGAAAGGATAAATATAAAGGAAAAATCCATTTGGGAACTGACACAAAAGTAGCACGAGTGGGAAAATTATTTTGCACAAACAGCTGAATAGATGTAAATTCTATGCGGTACCATTTTGTTGCAGGTCTAATTAACTGAGATGAATCTACAGGCATATTTTGTTGATATGCTATGCAGTTTAATGCAGATTTGATTTGCTTCAATCTCCGCCTACAAACCTGCGAACGACTCAAAGGCGTGCTTTTTCTGTCATGCATTTCCACGACCTATCAGTGCAACTTTGAAGCTGTGAACGACTCAATCTGTTGCTTTCACAAGGCCGGCAGTGCAAGCAGCTTGTATTTGATTTCACAGAGAGGTGGTAAACATGCCGGTCTTTTCCACATCTCTGTTGTTCTGACACGCTCAGCTGAGACAGAGCAGCTCTAAAGTGTCAGCTTGAGGATGTGGGCACTGCAGGTCAGCTTTCACACACACAAACTTACACAGCTCACGTTTCAGCCCACAATATGGGTGCATGTTACTGCTGGAGTCCAGTTGCTACTCGGCATTAAATGTTGATGTACTGTATATGTTGACCTTTACTTAAAACTGGGGGGGGGTTACCTTTCTGTTGCTATATGTCACATCTCTGAACAAGGATATCTAAAAAAATATATATAAATGTAAAAAAAAAAACAGGCCAGAAATGAGTATTTTTCTAACCTGTGTACTTATATTATATCACACATTTCCAACAAAGATCAAAAATTCAAAATTAGTCATGAAGACCATTCAGTTACCTACCAGTAGCATCACATTTGTTGCATTACTGTCACCATTCACTGTGGCTGTCATTAAAATAAACTGACATAATAGAGCTACATATGTAGACATATTGAGGAAGGACGCTGGGTTAGAGAGTGAGGGAGAGCTTGCCATGTGCATGATGGACCATGATGTGTGGAGGATCCATGTTCGAACCCGGTTGAGGCCGACGTAGTAGTACATAATATGAATGTTAATGCATCATTAGACATAATCTACTCCACATAGCTTTTTATCAGCCACTGAGTTTTATGTAAGTCTGTCTCCTTCATGTGTCAATGTGTTATGTTTGTTTATTTCTCCCTGATATGTGTTATTGTGTTGTCTCTGTCTGAAACTTGCTGCCATTTTGACCAGGACACTTAGTCTCAATGGGCAAATCCTGGCTAAAGAAAGGATAAACATTTAAAAATAAAATAAATAAATGAATAAAGTGAATAAAATGTTTCCTCCTGTTAGTCAGCGTCTCATTGGCACTAACTGTGAAAACTACAACTCCCATAATCCTGTGCTTTTTCACAATATCATATCGGCCTATTACTATTTTTAGTTTTATTTCTACTATTGTACAAGTTTTTAATTATTATTTTGATTGTGAATATCTAATGGGAGAAATGATACACTGTTCTGTAATCATATGGAACTGTCAAGTAATAGTTTTGTAAATTAATGCATTGTTGAAACCCAAAACAACATGTTGCCAATGTTTTCAATTCTGTTCTTTTTTTTTTTCTAATAATGCAGTTTTGCTTTCCTTTTCAATGTGTTGTTTTCCTGCAAAAATCTGTACTGTTAGAGAGTGAAGTAAAATATTCTTAAATGTGACTAAATTGTTGAAAAATATCTGCCAGTGGATTAAGTACGCTTAGTTTGACCAGATTTCTCAAAACTAGCAAAAGACTCATGTAAAAATAAAAGTAAAGAAATGGTCAAGTAAAATGTACTTATGTCAGCTAATTATTTTATTATGATTTATTTAAGTTGGAACTATAGCCTTTGAATTTAAAGTTGTATCAGTGGTCTAACTTTTAATATAAGAATCATTTTCCTCTGAAGCACAGGTGTCAAACATATGGCCCATGGGCCAGAACTAGCCCGCCAATTTGTCCCAACTGGGCCGTGAGAGAAACATGGGACATTTAGGAATTACACTGAAGATATCAACAATCAATGGTGTTACAATTATTTTAGTTCAGAGGCCACATGCCAACCACTTGAAACTGATTTGAATGGGACCAGTAAAGTACTATCATAATAAATACTAGACATTTTTTCCCCTTTGTTTTAATGTAAAAAGACATGAAAACATTTACATTTACAGACCTCAACAAACATGAACAACATGAAATGTATCAAGAGATGCAAGTGGAATTGCATTAATTTATTTTTTATTATTAATGTTAATAATTGTTTTGTGTATTTTCATATTATGATCTGTAAATTATAATGCACATGTGTACATGACAAACCTAGGCATGATATAGATTGTTTATATTATTCATATCCATAAAGAAACTTTGCTCATATAAACATTTTCATAATGTAATTTGAAATGTTCCCTGTTATTATTTTACTGGTCCAGCCTGTTTGAGATCATGCAAGACTGTATGTGGTCCCTGAACTGGGATATTACATATACTACACTACTGTTTTAGGCTGATATTTGGTCAAATTTAGCTCGATAGTAGCTGGAAAATCTTATTTACACCATGTTTTTGTGACAATACTTTTCGTTTCTCATGAAAAACATGTTTGGTGATTTCTCAGAAAAAACAAAATAACATTTAAAAAACAAGACCCCTCCATGAACAAGCTATTTTACTGTGTATAAATTCCTTTTTTTTTTTTGCAGTGCACTAAACTTTAAGTGATATTAATATGTAAAGAGGAAGCTAGAGGACAATAAGTACGTGCTCTCTTAGGGCTTATCATTCAGAAATATGTTTTCTTTGTCTGGTGAAATGATATACAGCTATTTGAGCTGATGAATCCCTGGAGGTGGCTTTTATTAACTCCATGTCACATTGATAGGTGTGATGGTACCAGAGTTTTCAGAGCAGGACAGTGCAGCTGCTGGGGCACAGAGGGGTTTTCATGTCCCCACAGTGGGAGCTAAAGTGAAACCCCGAGGATGTGAATGGGACAGAGACCCCCCACCCCCTGACTCTTTCTTCTATAAAGCCCCATCAAGCCTGAAGGCCACCCCGTTGTCACAAACTAAATCAATGTTCCCGCCCCAGCCTGACGTCCCCTCACTGCTTGTCCATCAAGAGAAGTTGTCCACGCATTGATATTCCCCCTCCTTGTCCTCTCCCAGTCTTTATTATTTTAATTAATCAGGATCGCTGCACCTGTCTGTCAATTCCGCGGGTCGCCATTCCACGCAAAAGGAAAAGTAATTAAAGTGGCTGGCAAGGCATGCTGGGGGTTTGGTTTGGGGCAGAGACGGCGGTTCAACATTGACAAGATGAATCGGATACAGATGCCAGAGCTTTCATTAAATCCTCCCCTCTCCCTCTCTAAACACCTGAAGCCCTCTTTGTGCTCACTCAACAGTAGCCAGGTAGGGAAAGAGTTAATAAAACAACGGCTGCGTTTTTTTTTTTTTTTTTTTCTAATTGCGTGGATGAATAAATGAGTGCTGGAGGACAGCGTGAATACTCATGTGATACAGAACGAGGCCCAGATAATTGTATCCTCAAAAAATATCTGATATCTTCCAGATATGTACTGTAATACTTTTCCGAAAGATTCAAGCCTGTGACTCTTCAGACGACGACAGATCAAATGATACTTCAGATCTCCCTGGAACATGAGGCACACAGCTAGATTTTCTATAGACATTTAAGCTTTAAGGTCAGTTTGCTCATAAGTGATACGCAATGTTCCAATACATCCACTCTTTCCCAGAACAAGACATACATGAAGGTTTTAGAAATTCATCTTAACCCGTAAAGACCCAAACATCCACCATCGACCAAATATCTTCTACTGATATAAACTGTTTAATACCTGTTGATCCACGAACCCTTCATGGAAATAATTGATGGAAAATATAGTTTGTCATCTTTTCATGGTCATCAGATATGACTCATTTGGACATTTGGAGGCTCTGTAGTTACCGTGGAAACACTTGTCATTTTCTACAACATTCATTCATGAGTAAAATCCATTGAGTTGAATCAATGGCAGTGGATGGAGACACTTGTTTTCATGTTCAGTTATTGATATCTTTGTTGAAGAAGTCAATTTTTTGTCATTTTTGTGTTTTTTTTTTTTTACATAATAACCCTCAACTTTATTCTGAGCTCTTATGAACATATAAATGATCGGCAAATTAAATGTAAGAAAATACTTCATTTGCACTAAAAAACATGCAAAATAAAGAGGATCATATTATAATAAATGGTGATAAATCACTTGAGAAAGGTTAAATCTACAAAAAAGTAATACTTTGGGAAGTGCCATAAAAGAAACACCGGGTGTTTATGGGTAAAAGTGCCTTGTTACATCTGGGTTATGTTCACATACATTTTTCCAATTTATTCTGAATAAGACAAAGAAAATTTTATACTGTTTAACAGCAGGTGTCTTTCTCCTTACAACTAGGGACGTGGACTTTTGTTTTTCTATCTATCTATCTATCTATCTATCTATCTATCTATCTGTCATTAGACAACCTGCTCTACCAATTGACAGACAGCTACCCCATCAATGTGTATTGAATCTACTACCCTTGAAACATTAAATCTAAGTGTATAATAAGGACATCTTTGGGAGACAGAATGGATTGTTGATATGTTGTTGTTTTTTTGTTTTTTTTTGCTTGAATTAAGTAAAAAAAAAAATAATTCTTGATTTCAGAAAAAATCTTGGATTAAGTAACAAAAAAAATCTGCCAAATTGAACAAGTGAAATTTATGTTGGTAAGATTTCTTTTTAAGATCTATTGTCTAAAAATAAGTAGTTATGTCTCACTGAAAATTTACTCTTCGGGTGATTATGTCATATTTTAAGTGTGATGACAAGGAATTAAAAAAATATATACCTGGTAAGATTTAGATTTGTTTCCAGTTAATAACTTGCGTGATTGAGAATCTACACATATGTCTGGGTACCATTGGAAAATGCTTGTGGAAAGGGTTAAAATAAGAAAAACATGAAATAATAATAATAATAATAAAGATCAACACTGCTTTCTTTACAGTGTATTGTCATATCATCCCCAACCAGCTCCTTCTAAGGATTGTCTATATATATTATTTTACATTATCTGGACAAAACTTTTTCTTTCCGGCTGTGCATATAATATGTTAAAGGTTTCTAAACAAACATGCTTTTACACCCTTTTACACATCAGCCCATATTGTTTCATGATGAGGCAGTTGTAAGCATAAAATTAAAATGAACTCTGAAAACAGCTTCTGGTGCTAAACATGTTCTTTGTGGTTACTTCTATCCGTTTGCTTGCTGTGCAGAGTAAAAATCATATCAGTGCCGTGAAATGCCGCAGCCGCAGAGCCTTTTAACACACCACATCTGTATGTTAGAAGCAATAATGTGCACTAAAACACCATACAGGGTTCTAAAGCATTCTGTACAGGGACACTCAGGATGCATTATGTTTGTAATGAGACTCATCTGAGCCAAACAAGTCTGGTCCGGTTGAAAACAGACCGCTGCTACGCCTAGAGATTTTGATAAATATGTGCGGTTTTACAATTCTCTGTGTTTTTCTTTGTTTAAGAAGATGCAAATTAAATCTGTCAGGGCGAAATTTCATGAGGACAAGTAAAGACAAGTTTGAGTATCATATTAGTGGTCTCAGGGAGCTTTTCAATGTGAATGGTAACCAACATTTAACTTTATTGCAAAATGAAAAACAAAACTAATTTTCATAGATAGGCTTTATAAGAATGGGCCTATATTTACATTTCAACAAAAAGAGTATTGGCCTTTTCCCAGTATAGAAATATATTTATATATACTTTTACTTTTTAATATTATGGATATAAAAGTGCGTGTTGAGTGACAGTTTAATTAATTATTACGGCTTGTTTGCTAGCCCAGTTTAGCTTTTATGCATTTTTCTGGACTTCAGGTAAACTAGCTTAGCTTTCTGGTATGAGCTGGGATTTTTCACCTATTGCGCTTTATCATCCTCTACTACAAGTCTTCTGATGTTATCTAAGATAGAGTAAAACTCAATAAAAACAGAATCCCAAATGAGTATTTTCTTTTGACTTTCCCCAACATGACTGTGGAAAGGTTTACAACGTGGACACTTAAAGGAGTCATTCCATGGTTATTTTATTAATATTGCTGTGTTCTCATTCTCCATTGTTATTGAATGCATTGTGCATTGATTCTATTTCATAAAAGAGCCAGCCAGAGCCAGGACCAAACCGCTGACCCTTCAATCATTGGACAACCCGCTCTATCAACTGAACCACAGCCGCCCCTGAAAAAAATGACTGTTTTGTGATAGATTTTTTTGGTGTGATAGATATTGGCGGTAATTTGGAGTGCTCTGAAATTTTATTCCAGTGTCTACTACATCAGTTAAGTTTATTTTTTTCCAATTATCCTTATTTGAAACAATAGAAATAACAGAAGAATATCATTCTCCGCATTTAATGACTTAATTCCACTAAGTTGTATCTCATCTATGTTGTTAAATTATTTTCACTTATATCCACAATAGTTCCCCTTAATAAAAACATTAGTTGGAAGTACAGCAACTTAATACATTTGAGTTAGGAGTACTATTTCTGAAACTATGAGTATTCACAACTGAATATATTTAAATATTCTGAACGTTCGGGTTTACAGTGTATAATGAACAGGTCAAATGTCTTGAGGCAGGTTTTAAACCATAAAGACCCAAACATCCGCCAGCAAATATCAGTATCTACTGATCTAAAATGCTTACCTATTAATCCACTCATCCTATTAATACATGGAAATAATTGGTATAAAATATAGTTTGTCATCTTTTCATGATGATCAGATATGATCCATTTGGACATTCAGAGGCTCTGAAGTTACAGTGGAAACACTGTCATCTTCTACAGCATTGATTCACCAGTAAAACCCATCGAGTTTGATCAATGACAGTGGTCAACGATATCTTCACTGAAAAAGTCCTTCTTATCTTCAGTTTCCTCTGCTTTTGATCTAATATCCCTTAACTTTACTCTGACCTTTTATGAACATCTACATGATCAGTAAATTAAATAGAGGAAAACACCAGATATTTCCTGAAACAAAGCAAAACACAGAAGATAATATAATAAATGGTGATAAATCACTTCGGAAAGGTTAAATTCAGAGGAAAAAGTTATAGGAACTGCCACAAAGTAACACTGGGTTCAGAAAAATTTATATATATATATATATATATATATATATATATATATATATATATATATGGATGTAATGCCTTTGTATTTAAATTTGTACTAATCATCAGCAGATACTTCCTGAAAACACAACAAATCCTACAAACCCTTGAGCAAAAACTGCAGTGGTGTGTAATCAAATAGGAAAAATCTAGTCATTTAAACCAAACTGTAAGCATGAGTGACAGAGGACGTCACCAATCCAGCTGTGTACAGCTGTTGTTGCTGTGTACGCCCTATGCGGAGCGTCACCGCTGTGGCCTCACCTCTACAGCTATGCCTCACTCACAGCCCCTCTCTCTCTTCTCATACTGAAATCATTGTCTTTCAGTTGATTGCACTCATGCATCGGTCACCTGGTGCAATCACATCTTAAGTCATATCTCCGTTATCTTTATGGCTCTGCGTTTAAATAACCTACGGCTTGTAAGCACCTTCAGGTTGACACAGAGGGAAAGAAACATCTTTGTCGTGCGTATTAACACTGCCTTGTGGGGGCAACTTAGTGTCAATAAACCGTGCTGCTGGCAAGGCGATGGCAGGCAGGAATGGACAATCAGAGCGTCTGCAGGCGATCTGCAGGGATACATAACACAGTGGGGGCTCTGGGAGGCTCCGCTTCTAAGTGGGGACTTGGGGTCTTCCACAGCATTCTGGGTAATGATCTGCATTATGAAGCATCAGAGCACTTTATGAGGGTCCCTGAGTGGGTGGTGTCGGCGGCGGGGGCTGCTCTCCTGCTCAGTCAAAACAAGACGTGACGCCACATAACCTGCACAACGAGGCCCCTGCTAAAGCTTTCCAACTGTTCGCCTAAGCCCCCTCCTACCCCCACCCCCCTATATTGAGTCAGTGTCATCTTCAGTGAAACAGGAGCAAAGTGCTTTAAAAGGGGAGATGGGAATAGACAAGGGAGAGGGTTCGAGGGAAATGTGATTATCATCAGAAAAATACAATGAGACCAAGAGTGTTTAATGCACAAATGCACAAAAAGTGATATTTTATTACAGCTTGAAGGCTTTCAAAAATTACTGGAAAAAGCAGGAAAATGTGTCTGAGATGGAGACTCTGAAATGCCCGTTTAACAGGACGTAATCGCTTTAACCCTGATGTGTCCTGTCCTTTTCACGCGCAGATATGTTTCTCTGACCCCTGATTTGATTAAGTAAAACTTCATTTTGGGTGGAAAAACCACTTTGTTGCTATTACGGGTGCATTTTCAAGATGGATGAATGTGAAAAAAAAAAAAAAAGGGTTGCACTAGACGTAATTTTTTTTTTATGTCGCTCTTAGCTGGTTAACTTGACCGACTGTCTATACTGTATGTGTAAGTGTATGTGCTTATCGCATTTTGAAGAAGACACTCTCAGGTTCTCATAATACATACAGTAATGCTGCAATATGAGATAAAAGTGTTTAGGATGACCATAACTGAGGAACACTTCCTGATTTTATTATTCTCGTGAATATAACTGCCACAAAATCTACTTTAAAATTAAAGTCTAGCATCACCCAAACATGTTATGATTTAATTTTATGACACATTTGTATTGTGTGACCTGTGTTATAATTGCATTTAATTTATTTATAAGCAGAAGTTCTTGGAGTTTAGCTCAATGTATGCAATATACGCCTTAGTTTTGAAAGAAAATGAAACTTTGATGGTAAATTTCTGCTGTAAAACCACAATGAGAACAAAAGAAATCTACATCCTGTTCAGTTGAACTGCGTCTCTGGTTAATCCGTTAGCTTCATGCTACAATTGCACGCCAAGTGCAACAAAACCATTCCAGAGAACATGTCAGTACAGTAGGTTCAACGTGTCTGCATTTGTAGTTCAACGACAAGCACTGTACAATAATTAAAATAGAAAAGAAACAGGTGAATGTTATTTCTCTTCACATGACAAAATGAGAAAAATCAGAAGCAGAATTTATGTTATATTTAGAATATATTTGTCTCCTTAATACTTTTGGTTTTATAAAAGTGACACATAAGTAAAACTGTGGCGTATTACAATTTCGTCATTAGTTTGCAAAGGTTGTAGCCTGACAATGATACTAGTATATGTTACATAAATAAGCTGAATTTCTTCATAAATTAATGTATAATTAACTACTTGTGCTTTGAACGGGAGCTAATATGATCTTTAAGCATTTGAATAGAAGGACAAATTGGGTTTTCATAAGCATGTTTGCACAGTTTGACTCAAAGTGTTATTGTGTGCACTGAACCCAATTGCCCTACTAAATAAACAAATGTCAAAAGGTGTCAAAGTATGAGTCAAAATCAACATGAAGTGCTGTAGGTGCTTTTTCAACAAGCAAACAGTTTCAATGCCCTTTGGTGTCGATTTGAAACAACATTTTAGTCAAACATATTCCCTCATTTGTTGTTTTCAAGATAGTGGAGAGTGCTGTCTAACACATTCCTCTAAAATCTCCAAATGAAATGTTAAAAAATACTCCTCAAAATGACAAAATTATAAATCATTTTCTTGATTTTTATGTTTGAGAGTGAAGGTCCAAACCATTTAGTCCTGTTAATTTCCACATTGTAATCCATTACAGATTACTAGTTATTGTCATTTAAAACTCATTCCTTACCTTATGGCATTACTATCTCAAAACTCCTATATTACTTCAGTCAGTAATGCTATGGTCTGTGATGTTCCAATCCCAGCAGGCATTCTGGTCAAAATTTTAAATGTTCAAACAGGATGTCAGTCGATAAATTCAGAATTGTTAAAGAATTCTAACTAGTCATAGAAACGTCAGCATATCTTGTCATTAGTAATCACAGGTTCATGCTAATGCTAAGTAGCTTCTTTAAGCAGGGTTAGTGTTTATAATCGACATATGTCCATGCCACTAATCTATCATTTTCTGCCGTCTTCACCCATTGGCTTAATAGAACAGGAAACATTATTTTCCTTCTGCATGTTTGATTCCTTTAGGTCTCATGGTCTAGCTGAGTTTTTTTTTTTTTTTCATTTGAACAATTAAATTATGGGTGAAAAGTATTAGCAATAATACAAGCATTACTAAACATGTACCAAGTAAAATACTGCTGAAACTTGGTGGGCCGGTCTGGGTTCAAAATACCCAGGCATTTTTGTTTTTTTTTCCCTCTCTTTCTCCCAGTCCAACCCTCGTTCACATTCTTATGTCCACGTCTTTCACCTGTTCTTCCTCTGTTCTGTGTTTTCACTCCTTAGTTCAAGGAGGTTCAGGTCCAGTCCTTCAGGGCCACTATCCTGCATGGTTTAGACCACAGCTGTCAAACATGTGGCCCGGGTGCCAAAGCTGGCCCACCAAAGGTTCCTGTCCAGCCGGGGGGGATTAATTTGTAAAATGCAAAAATTACACTGAAGGTTTTAGCAATCAAGGATGTTAAATTATTTTAAGTGAATTCAATCGAAAGTTGGTCAGAGCAGTAAAATACTGTCATAATAATCTATAAATAATGAAAAACACACATTTTCCTTATTTTTTTATGTAAAAAAACATTTACAGATTTGCCTTTCGAAAAACAAATGTGAATAACTAAATGTTTTAATATAAATATGTGGAATTTTACCAATATTCTGTCCGTTACTATATGTTTTATGCATTTGTTGATCCATACTGATCTGTAAGTTGTGACGCACATGTATAAATGATAAACTAAGATGTAATTAACATGTCATATATATTTCTGCTGAATTTCAGGGGTGGTTAATATTTGTTCATGTTATGTTCAAGTAAAGTTCATAGATGGAAACATTTTCTTTATGGATGTTTACTTTTTTCACTCAAAAACACAGAACACTTTGGAGTCGTTATTCTGCTATTATTTATATTACTTTATTGGTTTAAGTCACTTTATATCATGTTAGACTGAATGTGGGCCCTGAACTAAAATGAATTTGACACTGTTTTAGATGAATCCATTTTCCAACACACCTGATTCAAATCATCAGCCTTTCACCAAACACTGTAGAACCTGACAATGACCTTCAGCTCCTAGAAGAGGGAAACATTTCAAACATGCAGGATAGTGGATCCAGGACCGGGACTGGACTCTCCAGGACCAGGACTTGATCCCTGCTGTTCTGGTTGATCTTTTTTCCCTCTTTTCCTCCTCTCATCCTTTTGTCCTCTGTCTTTAACTGTTGTCTTTGACCGGTAGTCTACATGTTTCAGCTCTTTAGTATTTTTCGGCAATTTTTTTTATTTTTAAAGCGGTTAGGGTTAATAAAATTCTGTTTAGGACCCCAGTTTGGCCAGGGGTGGCCCTGTTGCTGATAATTATTAACTTTTCTGTGTTACCAATCAGAACACAGGTCTAGGAAATAGGGTTGGCAACTTTTAGCGACAAAATCGCTAACCCCACCCCGTCATGCCTCCTGGCCCCGCCTCAATCTCACTCCAAGTTGTCTTGAAAACTTGAGAGCCCGCTGTTACAATTTTTTTATCTCGTAATTATAAGTAAATATGATTTTCTGACATTTATCATCATTTGACAGAGGGAAAAAAATCAGTATCAGCTCCAAATATCTGCTTTATTGGTCCTCAGCTGAGGATGATGTAAAAAAAAATATTTTTTTTTATCTGTATCAGCCCAAAAAAACTCATTTTATCACTATCTAACACATTACTCCTAAAGGTATTCATAAATCACTCATCTCTCCTGTACCTCTGTACCGTCCAAATCCACACATACATTCATCTTCACAAAGGTACTGACTGGCGTTTCAATCTTCAAACCCAGCCTGAACTTACTGACATGCACTGTGATTTACAAAATGAGCCCCCGCTGTGGAAAATCCACAGCAGGCTAATCGCTAAAGTTAATAGCGCCTGCTCCGAGGCTCTACTTCACCGAACAACAACATGTCAGAGGACATAATCAAATTGTAATTTGAAAAGCTCCTTGAACCTCAGAGAACATCACTTCCACTCCAAAATGGATCCGTGTCATTTTGCTCAGAAACCCTTCACACTCAGATCCATCTGACAAATCTTCATCTCCCCTTTCCCTTTTGTAGCTCTAATAGGTAACATTATCCCATATTAATGGTGCCGGCGGCTATAGCCAAGCAAACGGGTGACTACAGATCAGCGGGGTGAGGCGGGCAGATCATTAACCATAATTACCTCCAGCTAATCCACTTCCAAGCGGTACAAAATAAACAGCCAGGCCCATTAGAGGAGCTGACTGTCAGCCTGCAAGTGGCCTGTGGCTCCTTTGGCAATGATCTGAACCCACAGGGGGATAAGAGAAGATGGGGGAGGGGCTGCATGAGTGATGGCAAGCTCTACAACTCTGCTTCCACCTGATTGAGGGTGGGGTGGGTGGGCTGAGGCAGGGGGTTAGAACGTGGAAGGTGGCGTTGTTGTGGAGTTGCTGGTTACATGCTGGCAGCGCTGGTGCTTTTGTTTTGTTTCACCCACCACCTCCCCTCCGCCTTTCTTTCATGTACCCAGATGGTGTTCATTTTGACCTGCTCTATTTTACCCCCCCCCCCCCCCCCCCCCTCCCCTCCCCTCCCCTTCCCATTTCCACATCCCATTCACTCTCTGCCTGCAGGCGTTTTCCTTCTCTTTCTCTTCACTCTCAGCTCTCACACGCGTCTTCTGTTCACCCATATAATTGTGTCATGGCAAATGATTAAGCTCATTTATGGGCTTATGATTTATGTGCACAGCTATTGTGATCTAAATCATAAAGATGGACTGCATATATCGTTTCAAAGATGGTATTCAACAGTTATTCTGACCTCCTTTATTCTAAACAGACATTTAATTATTTTATTTAAAGTCTTTTCAGGTGAAAAAGAACAATTCAGAAGGCTTGAGTATGTTTAATATTAAAACAAATCTCTAAAAACATGAAGAGGATTTTTTTCTTCAAGAATAGTTTGCAAAAGTAAACAAATCACATTGTATTCATTCTTTATTTGTTGAAATAAATAAGTTTGTTTCTGCTGTTAATCTTTTTTTTTTAATGTTAACATGTTCATTTTAGTTAATTATGTATGCAATAAAAAGGCCAAATTAGGAGATGAAAAGTACAAATTATGCGAGAAAAGTAAAAATTATGCAATAAAAAGTCAAAATCATGAGATAAAAATCAAAATTACGAGATAAAAAGCCAAAATTATGAGATAAAAAGCCAAAATGATGAGATAAAAAGTACAAATTATGCGAGAAAAGTCAAACTTATGCAATAAAAAGTCAAAATTATGAGATAAAAATAACTGGGCAATCAAAATACAACAGGTCAGAAAGACAGATTTGTTTTGGATCAGCTAATTACCCACATTAAAGTATCTGAGTCAACTACACACCAAGAGTGTTCAGAATTAACCAGTTCATAATCCTGGAAAAGCAAAAGTCACAAAATGCCATGAAGAAAAATACATGATAACCAGTACTTTGGTCAACACAAAAACTGAAAGGGGTCAAATTGACCCCAAACATAATATGAGGGTTAAGACCACATTGACATTAATCTGGCCCTGAATTTAAAAATGTGTTTGACATTCAGTTGCTATGTATATTTTGTTTTATATTAATTCAGGCAAAAATTTAGTGTATTTCAACAACCTGTTTTTTTAATTCTGCATCTTGTCTGCATAGATTTTGACCTCTAGTCGATCTGAGAGGTCAAAGGTCACTGGGTCAATACCTAAAAACCTCAAATAGACTAAAACAGAAAAAAAACTGTGGCGATAGAGACTTAGTTACTATTGTTAACAGATAGGAAACATGGCATGGACTGTCACGTCGTCACCTTTGACCTTGAGTGACCTTGAAAGGTAAAAATAAAGGTCTCATTATTTTTAAATGGTTGTAACTCCAAACAGAGTGGTGGTAAGTACTCAGTTACTATTGTTGACAGATAGGAAACTACATGCAGGCTCCAAAATGACATCATGACGTTTGACCTCTAGTGACCTTAAAAGATCAAACCCATAATCTCACATTTTGAGAGGGAGATGTCCATTAAAAGCTAAACTGCGTGCCAGGGGGGCAGGGTTTGTTGTGACGGGCACCACTTATTTGTTACGTTTTATAACAGGGTCCATTAAGACATTTGCACATATAAAGGTCAAGACTTCAAATGAACATTTCTTCAAGTACAAGAATAGTTTGACAATAGCAGCAGTTGTAGTAAAAACTGAAAATATGTCCAAACCTTGACTTGATGGCCTAAAATGTTTAGCTTTTGGTTGTATTAAGGAACACAACCGGCTGACACAAGTGACATAAAAGCACAGTCAACAACCTGGAGGGTGCAGGTTCATGTGCATTTAACAGGCCATCACTCAAAACAACCTTTTTGGTGTCATTACTCAGAAATAAGGTTGAAGGTGGATCTGTGGAGTTGAATTAATGAAGAATTCAGACCCATTCAGAGCATTTACAGTTTATATAGACCACAGGGAAATGTTTTAAAATGCATAACTCCATTTTTTTTTTTAATTTTTTAAAATGTTGCTATATTTGGCTGCAAGACTAAAAAATGCATTGATCTCAAACAATGTTGACACCCTCTCTGTGGTGTTAAACAATGAGAACAAATGCAGACAAAATAAATTAATTAATTAAAAAAATAAAATAAATGTTGCTCCTTTAATGTGTTTTTACGCAAACATATTTCAGGTGCAGATACTGACGAGGCACAAGCTTATTTCTTCACCTGAAAAGACAGGAGAAGAGCCAGCTCTATTTGTCTTCGCTGTTGGCTTTCTTTCAGGAACTTATTGCAGTTTTCCTTCACGCTCTTGATGTCTGTGCATCTGATGAAATGGGGGCATTCATCCAAGGAGCAGCTTTCAGGGAGAGAGATGAGGGACGACTCACTTCTGTCTGTTTGATGTTTTGGAGCTGCAGCAGCTTTCATCGTCCACCGAGTGATCGGTCAGCGGCTGAAGAATGACACATTAATCTTCCGTTTGATTCAAGCTGATTGTATTATTCCTGTTGTGGTTTTGGTTAACATGAGATGATTGGCTTTTAAAAGGATGCAAAGCGTCAAACTGAAACACAGCTCACCACATCGTCAGCGGCAGCCGAGTATCTCATAGAAAGAGAAAGCAATGGAAATTTAATTTCCTCGCAATTAGAACCTCTCCCTCATAATGAAATCTGAAAGGGGATTCTTCGGGCGTTGTTCATTATTTTCTTTGAAATCGTAGGCTTTTGACACAGGAAATTCAATTCATCAGGCGCTGGGTAGATTCATTTTGAATCAACGGGAAGTGAGAACAGCCCTGCCAAAGGCTTTTTAATTCAGTGGGAGCTCACGGCTGACACATCAAGAAAAAAAAAAAAAAAAAAAGTCCAAAAAACAAACAAACAAACAAACATGGAAAAACTCCAAATGTGTATCTGTGAAAAACTTCATGAGCTGAACAAAAATCTGACTAAATAGAAACTAAATACTGTGAACGTATGTTGATGTATGACTCAAAACAACCACAAATCTACAGAAAAAAGAAGAGCTTTTGCCATTTAACAAACCCACTTAATGCTGAGCGTGAACTCAAACAGGACTGAACAGTAGCATGTGTCAGTATGATTTGTATTACACCCCATATAAACAGTGATTTAACATGTTTTCACATGTCTGGTCTTGGCAGTTTCTCGGTCAAAAGTGTTGCCAACAGACCCCAGGTCAAATATCTCCAGCAGACTGTAGTGGATGTTTTCTATATCCTGTACAGAGATTTGGAATCAGTGGTGTCTGGTTAATGGGAGGGCAACATCCCAGTTCCAATTATATTCACATAAATGAATTACTACAGTCATACTCTACATAATCAAACATGCAATTACTTAATTTCCTTAATGTGTATTTTGCTTTATTGAACAGTTACTGTATAAAACTGAATTCAAGTGTTTCATTGCTAGTGTGTCAATGTTGATTCCCCCCCCCCCATACTTAGTATTGTGTCAGATATTCTACTTTTATCATTAGCTGACCATAAATAATGACTTTTTATCATAAATAACTCCAACAGCTCATGATGAAAAATATCTGTCTCAAAACTTCATTGGCATTTATAACTATGAGAATATTTATCATGGTAATATTGTAAATCAGTGGACATGAGACGGTCTACAAGCTGTCGGTCTGATGTGTTCATACGATGTACAGTATTTTTCTTCTCAAACTTTTGCCAACATCTAAGGCTTCAACAGTCACAAAATCCACTTTCTTGGTAGTGTATTAGAACTGCTTTTATGTCTTTCTGTTTATATGATTGGACAGTTTTTACTAGTTGGAAACTTTTCATCATCAGTAAATTAGATTTTCTATATTCATGCCAATGAAGCAAGAGTGAGTTGAACTGAATGGAACAGTTTTGCAAAGTTGATATAAAGCAGATCGACTCCAAATGTCATAGATGTCAGAGTTTGTCTTGTTAAATGTCAAACGTCTATCCAGTGTTACACAATGTAATATTTTATTTTACTTTTTTTTTAATATAGGAATTTCTTTTCTCTGTAGCAGGTTGAGATTCCATTAAATGAAAAGTGCTTTATACAGTAAATGCAATTTATTATATTCTTATTATTATTACTGACCTCGGAATGGTGTTTTTATATTGACATATTGTCCATTACAGAGTGAAACAAGAAGTGAATTGTTACTTAACTCTGGCATATGAAGACTCACCAGCAGCCATTTTAAACTGATGTGATGATAAAAAAAATTATTTATTTACTGATTGGAATCTCATGACACAAATGACAGTTATGGAAGTATTTTAGCTTTACTAAAATTAAAATTATAATACGAAAAGACAGAACTTGCAGAAAGGGCTTAAGTTTGGCTGCCATATGTGACAAGCTCAGATATGATGGGTTTGCTGAGAATATTTTTGAAAATTGTTTGTCTTCAAACAAGTAATTATTAATAGACTTTTTAAGTACATGTAACTTCAACTCTTAATATTTTTAGTTAAATCACCTTGGAATTTAGTGCAATAACTTAATAATAATTATTAATTATAATTAATAATAATAATAACAATAACTTAATTATTTGAGTGAAATGACTATGCAAAGTAGTTGATATTAAGAAATTTACAGTTATTTAATTATGTTTTAATTAATTCAGTTTTGTAAGGCAACCACTTTTCTATTTTTTTTTTTAAGTAAACTCAACTTATCCAAGTTCACAGTGTACATTGCAAAAATCACCAAGTGTATTTTTCTTATTTCTAGTCCAGATATCTCATACTTCAAATAAGACATAATCACCCAAAGAGAAACTTTCCAGTTAGATATACGATCTTATTTTTTTTTACAATAGATCATATGATCTATTGACATTGACATATGAATAGAGAATAGATCTGAAAAGTCTTACTTCAACAAATCTTGCCAAGGTAACTGTCACCTGTTCCATTGGTGGATTTTCTATTTACTTAATTACATTTTATTTAATTTTTTGCTTAATTTTCAAGCAAAATATCTGCCAATGAAACAGGTGAAAATGAAAATGATCTTGCTAAGAGTTCCTGCAATAAGATTTTCAATATCCATTGTCTAAAAATAAGTTATTTTTATCTCACTGAAAAGGGACTTTTTAAGTGATTATGTCTTATCTTAAGTATGACAAAATATTTGGACTAGAAATGAGAAAAATACACTTGGTAAGATTTAAGATTTAAAATTTTTCCTATGTAAACTGCTTCTATCAGAGCTGAACTAAAAACTGAAAAAACTAGCACGATAAAAACATTCAATCAGATCACTGACAGATCAGATGATACACTATTTCAACGTCACCTGCTACTGTTCAGAGTGCGAAGGTGGTTAAAATTTCCACAAAAAGATCTGAACTGACCCCCTTAAGATCAAGCTGAATTACAGACAGAACCTGCAGCCAACAGTTAAATTGGCAGCTTAAGAAAAGAGAAGTGTGTCTAGCCAAACTTGGGTCATCAATCTTTGCAAATAAATCACTCCACCCGAGGAGAGAAGACAGATAAACTGCAAACAGCGATCGGGTTCACTTGAACAAACAGCACAGCAAAGTTATTCAGTTTCACCAACAGGTGCATTTGACTCAAATTTCCAAAGTATTCGCTTTTTATTTTGAACAGCACCTGCTCTTGCAAAACTTTTTTTTTTTTTTCCGCCTTTAGATGAAGTGATCTTGTTTCCAGCAGCAACCCAGGGCAACACTAAAAGCCACCCAACCCAGGAACAACCGGGAAACATTAACCGGCCGCTCCGCTACCCACTAATGGATCGGACCCATTTCATCAGCAATCTGACATTTAATGAATATATATTTTATCTTCCCGTGCCAGTTATCGGAACGTCCTCCCCGTTCCGAGAAATGGCCGCCCTGGGACTCTTTCGAACGGACCTTTTTTCCTTCGACTGGCACCTGTACGCCAAATCACACTCACTGCAACCGGCCCACAATCCTCCCTTGTTTTTCCTCTTCTCTCTCTGTCTTCAATATGGTACGTGGATTAATAATTCATGGCCAGTTATTAGGGCCAGTTCAATAGGAGATCTGCTGATGGAGGGTTGGTGCTCGGCGAGTGTGCCCGGAGGGATGCTGCGTGTTGTTGTGTCAGCCCCCATCTGCCAGAATGCAATAAGGCAAACAATGGAGGCCTTGATTTCCACCAGCAGGCCCATAATCTTTAAATGGCTATTAGCTGAAGAGTGCAACCAGTCAATAACCGACAAAATCCTTTTAAAAGCTTCTCTCTCTCTCCCTCTCTCTCTCTCTCTCTCTATTCCTCTTAATCTCTCCTTTTCCTTCTGCCTCTCAGTCTCTTCCTTCATTCTTGTTTCTTCTCAAATTGGGGCACAGTTGCCACGATAAAAGTCTTACTATGTGAGTTTTTAATGCCACCGCCGACACAAGGGGCTGTTATCTGTGAAGGCTGCCAAAATAAGAACAAGTGAGGTCAACGCCCATTTTCTCGTCTTGGAAATTACTCCGAAAAACTTGGGACTTGTACATAACCTCAGGCCTATACTGCATTTGTTACCTTAGACAGCTTTAACCACTATATTTACTAAAAATATATACATCCACGAAACCTAACATTTCATTCTATATATTTAGCATTTTCTCACATTTACACCGAAAAATGGAAGAAACACAGATAATTCCACTTATTTTCAAGTGCTGGAAGAATCCCGGAAAAACAGGTGACAGTATCTTGAAATAAAACAGTACTTTTCTGGAGACATGGTATGGATGATATACTTTAGCTTTTGCCATCAATCACAAGAGATAGAGCATGAAAGAGATTGAATTACTGTTTACAAGGATGAGATTAAATTGTTTTTAATATACAATGTTATGAAAGCAATAACCTTTGCGATGGCCGCAATCATATCCTAATAAAACTGATATTCATTAGTGTCAGGGAATATTCCCTGCTTCCAATCTCCTTGAAATAATATGCTACCTGAATTATCTCAGCCTGTACACAAACACATTCTGTTGTCCTTCATGGCTGACAAGGTAAACATCATGTTCTGGTCCAATAACAGACAATGGACATACTTCATCTGTCTGAGTTTGAAGCAAACTACATACTGTGCATGGAAATTGGTAATTATATTCATGATTATTAAAGTGGTCATCATCTGTATAATGTGTTGATCAGTGCTGCTGACTAAATATTCTTCTACACATTTTGATGCTCAGTTTCCATTCAACCTTATTGAACTTCACTAGAGCAAAAGCATCTCATCCACTGAACTTCACTTGGATTCATCTTGTAGCTGCTCACATTTTAGCTCAAGCTATGAAGCCAAATGTTAATATAATATCAGTAAATTAAAAACCATACACATAGTGCAGGCAGTGTTGTATAGTAACAAAGAAAGTCCTACTACTGTATTCAAATAATACAATACTGTTATAATATTGTTAGACCATCCTTGTTTTCTTAAAATGTTTTGTTCATTTTAATACCTGGTACAACTAAAGGTATATTTGTTTGGACAAATATAATGGTAACAACAAAAGTGGCTGATTAGACTTTAATTTCAGAGCTCATATCTGTCCATTCTCTATGGTTTTCTCGATAATAACTAAAGACAGTTTGGTTCTTACATCGATAGCTATAGCATTGTACTGACATATACAGTGCTTAAAATAGAACAGAATAGAACAGAAGAAAACTGAATATAACAGAAAAGAATCAGAATAGAATAGAATGGAATGGAATACAACTGAATAGAATAGAACAGAACAGAACCAAAACAGAATAGAACCAGATCAGAATATAATAGAATAGAACAGAATAGAACCAGAATAGAATAGAGGGTTATTCAAAAAGAATGAACCAATTCCATAAAGAAAACTACAACTAGTCACAATCAACTTTTATTTCCTGTCTTACAAGTGTTCAGTGTGTCCACCACCTACAGCAGGGACAACATCAATGTGATAAAAGAATTCCTTCCAGACACGTATCAGCATATCCCGATCCACTGAACTGATCGCTGTTGTTATTAAATGTTAAGCGCTCCTGTGGCAGCCATTCATAGCTTAGAAAAGTCCTCTTTCAAATTGTCACTGACTCACTCCATTATGATACTTGAGAACTAAAGCAATGCGTCATGCATCGCAGTATAGGTACATTGGAATTCTTAGGCATTTCCCTGAGTCACGGAGTTAAAAAAAAGACATTAACAAAAACAGAAACGACACATACACACAACACACACACACCTAAAACATAAAAACAGTTATTGCACAGACAGACACAGATAAAATAGGAGTAAAATAGAATACTGCATCAAAGAAATAACAAAAATAAAAGTACTGGGAGGTAGAACGATTAATTTTATTCACTCCATGTTTTCTTGCCTGTCTGTTTTAGTCACATGATACACACTGGTGTTAGTTCTTAATTGAATAACCATTGCTTTTGATGATCTAATAATTTTTCTGCGACTGTCTTTCTAGCGATCAGAAGTGATTTCAAGTGATTTCAAGGTCGGTTGGGAGCCTATCCTGCTGACAAACATTTGGATCTAAATCGGGGGAACCTGGGTAATTGTGTAGCCGTCATGAGTCGTTTGTCCTCGCTAACTTGCTGTAGTGAGTTATAAAATATGGTTGACAGAGATAAATGCTTGGCTCACATCATCTACAGACTCACATCATCCTTGACAGATGTCATAATCTGTTTATATCCAAACCCCGAACCTTAAAATATCCCTCGAGATGAAGCAATGTACTGTATGCCTTGAAAAATAGGAGTCCCTGAACCAATTAGCTAAACATTTGGAAAGGTTCATGGCTAAAAAAAAAAGCACCGAAATACACCAAAGCACCGAAATACTCCTTATTATCACATTAATGTGGCTACAGTTTTAGAAATATTGAAATATCACAATATGTAAACAGGAATATTAGTTGGATATATTGTGAACAGTATAATTGTAATTGTAACCCGAATAAGATATCAGAACTGAAAAAATTTAAGGCAATCGATTGTCTTAATTATTTAAAGTGTACATGTACATGCTTTTAAAAGTATACTTTTATCAACATACTATTCTAAAGTTCTGCCAAACCTACTGGGAGCCTAAGTCAGGGTTCAGTGTCTTTGTCCAAGGACATTTGGACATGTGGACATGAACCTCTGACCCTTCAGTCATTGGACGACCCACTGTTACCAACTGAACCACAGCCGCCCCTGAATAAAATGACTGTGTTTTGTGATTATTTGAGTGAGTTGAGGTAAAGAGGGCTGAAAGAATTCATAGTTATAATATTATAATAACTAGTGGTGTTAGATCCATGTAAACTGATGGAATAAAATGGAATGGAATAAAACAGCATCATGTCAGAGAGGGTAAAATAAAAAAATTAAAAATTATAAAATTACAAAAACTAAAAAACAACATCACATAACTTAAAGCCAGTCTAAAAAAAAAAGGGTTTCAAGAAGTGATTTAAAAGATGGCACTGAACATCAGCAATGGACCAGAAGGAACCATAGAACGCTGTCCTGTAGAACAGTGTTTTTCATAATCACATAGAACGTCGTCTGATGTGAGAGCTGCACTAACGCTCCATCACTCAGATGGAACAAAAACATCCCCTCAAACAGATAGGCACACAGGTTACCACACTGTCACGCATCAGCACTGGTGTTTTGACAGGCCGGCGTGACCTCTGTGTTTCACAATCACATGATCACAACTGATCGGGTCAAAGGTCAACGCTAATGGATGGTGCAGCAGAGGAAGTAAGTTTTGTGTGTTTTGTGCTGCAGTTTTAAAGACTGTGGGAGTTTCCTGTTTGGTGATGTAAAGTGTCATATGGAGCAAAGTCAATATTAGTTTGATGTCATCTGGTATATCACCAACAAGGAACCAGTACTAATATGTACATCCACTTACAACAAGCTTTATTTGCTTAGAGCTGATTGTATTTATAGTAATAGAAATTTAACTATAGTCCAAAAATAAAACAGTTTCTTATGAGACTCATTTGTACATGTTTCATTTTTAGTGACTCTCATCTGACCATCAGCAGGTCAACTCCAACAACTGACTGTTTTTTGTTTTTTTTTTTCATTTCAAAATACATCACACTGGTAAAAATGTCAATCTTCCAAAGTGTATTTTTCTCATCTGTAGTTCAAATATCTTAAAACAAAGACATAATCAGCTGACGAGTAACTTTTCAGTGAAATATAAGAACTGATTTTTAGATCTAGGAAATGTTACCAAGGCGATTCTCATGTGTTCCATTGGCAGATTTTTATTGTTTGAATTAAGAAAAAAAAACTTGTTTTAAAAGTCGTATTTAATGTGTGATGCAATATTTTG
This sequence comes from Siphamia tubifer, assembly GCA_020466265.1. Lineage (NCBI taxonomy): Eukaryota > Metazoa > Chordata > Actinopteri > Kurtiformes > Apogonidae > Siphamia > Siphamia tubifer. Next base: position 14,896,551 of record CM035792.1, on the reverse strand, counting down.
ATTAGAAATTAGAAAAATACATTTGGTAAGATTTTAGATTTTTGCAGGTTGTAGACGGTGAGTGAAACAGTACAGTTACAGTGAGTCAACAATCTGAGGTCTAATGTGGTCTACAGGGTCTGTAAGGTCCACTTCTGCATGAACAGGGAGTGGACCTGCTTTGTCTGGTACCATGAAGAATCCGTGTATCATTTGTTCATATTTTTTGAAAAATAAAACGAAAAATAAGACAGTGAAAAAACAACTTGTTTCTTCATTGTTTGTTTCCAAATCAAAATACAAAATAATAATAAAAAAAAAAAACAATAGTGATGCATTTTTCAGTTTTCGCTTTTATGTGTTTAATGACTAATAGGAAAAACAGATGACGGCCATTTTCCTTTTTCTCCAATTTTTACCTGAAGCAAATTGAGTTGGTCATATCTTCAGGTCTTAGGGTGACCCTCTTAGTTTCCCCAAATAGGACGTAGTCATTTCCAGATTACTCAACTTGCTTCAGGTCAAAATTGGATAAAACAAAAAATATCGTTTTTTTCTACTATTCATTTAAACACAAAAAGGAAAACTTAAAAACTACATCATTATCTGTTTGGTTTTTTTTTTCATTTTGGTTTTGGAAACAAATAATGAAGAAACGACTTGTTTTTATTTTGAAAATCGAATGAACGAATGATACATGGATTATGAAGGAATGGTACTACTAAAATGAATGATGTTCAAAGGGTTAATGTGGATGTGGACAGACGTCTGGATCAGGACTTATGTTGGTCTAATGTTCGAAAGTACCTGTTCCTTTCACCTTACATGTGTTTTTGTTGTATTTTTTCCACATATACTTTTTTGCCACTTGTGCTAATGAACCAAATATAGTAACATCATTTAGGTTTATTTTCTACATAACATTACAACATTTGCACAATTTTACACAAGTAATAAAGTCTTGTTCTGTCCTCCAATTACAGTAAGGTTTAAATGTTGAATGTCAGAGTATTTCCATGAGTGAACTATAATAATAATAATTATACATATATATATATATATATATATATATATATATATATATACACAATGCGATAACTACTGCAGAGATTCACCTGACACTGGTCTTTAAAGACTGGAATAAATCTATTAAAAAGAACATAGAGATTAAAATGTTAAACTGATTATTTATACTAACTAAATTAAAGCCGATGATGTCAGCGCAGTGTTCAATTAAACTAATAAAAGAGGAAGAGTAGGGTCAAAATTTGTGACTTGGGTGAAGACTCTCTTTTGGTCTATTCTATTTCTGCCACTTCTTTATTAGAGATCATATGCTATTTTAAACATAAATGTTTCATTGGGATGTATTGTACCAGTCGGCCTTTGGCTAATCTATATCTCATTTAGAACTTCAGTTCTTTTTACATCTCATTTTGTGTTTTGGATTCTTTATTATACGGACCAGGAAGACAATAATAACATCATTATCCTCAGAGTCTAAGTGCCCATGTTATTTTTTGCCCAAATTATTATATTGCCATTAAAAAAGCAGCAGTGTTAGAAGAATAAAGTTATGTAGATATTACAATTTGGCTAAAAATATGACTTGCCTGGGTGGGAATCTGACCCACTGTTTTTACAGAAAGGCCTCAGCATCAGCACTGGGTGAAAGACTGATACTTATGTTTAACACTTTCACTTTACCATGCTACAACAAATTGTATTGTGGTTCATGATGATTAGTATGAATAGCTAAATTATGTTATATTATGCAGCAAATAACCCAAATATATTAACCCATAAAGACTCAGAGCTACTTTTGTGTCAGTTCCATTTAGTAGATTCCAAGCTACATCATTATTTATTATAAAAGAATCATCTGTATTTTGTATTTTTCCAGTGAAAATCATGTACTTTCATTGTATCAGTTAATTTACTGATAACATAGATGTTCATAAAAGCTCAGCCTCAAGAAAACTGATGAAGAATTATTGACTTGTATTTGTGTCAATTATTTTTTTTCTCTATTTAACCTTTATAAACTTTGAAACTTTGATTTTAATTGCAGTAAGGCAGTAATTCGAATTCCTCTAAGCGGATGTAAATGTATTGAAGAAAAATGGCAGTGTTTCCATAGCAACTACATCCGAATGGTTCGTATCTGAAAACCATGAAAAGATGACAAACTGTATTTTACACTAATTCTTTACATGTATGGCTACAATTATAGATACAGTTAAGATCAGTAGATGGGTTTGGTTGATGATGGATGTTTATGTATTTAAAATGGAAATGGCTCTGTTCAACTGTGCATAGAACTGAACGTATTCTATCTGCACTCTTCTCCTTTATTTTTCTTTTAATTGATTAATATTTACGTTTTAATGATTGTGTCTTAATTGTAATTGTGTGTCTTTTTCTATTTTTGTAAATCATTGTGAATTGCCCTGTGTATGAATTGTACTATACAAATGCTTTTGGATTTAAGTTAGAATCTGAACATATAGGAACCAACTACTGGCAGATGATTGACTTTCAGAGCTCTGTGCATTGGGACATCGTGCAAATAAAACCAGTATTCTTTGGTTTTGGGCCAAGGCCAGTATTCCCACACAGGAAACACCCCATATTAACTCAGTCTCAGTCTACATAGGAAACACCTTCACATCCCACCATCTTTTTTTTTTTTTTTTATCACCTCCTATCATCTCTCCTTGTGCTTCTCTACCTCCGTCTACAGCTCTCCTTCCTTCCCTTCTCATATTTGTCTTCTCTTCCTGCTCTTCTTTCTACCTCCAGCTTTCTCTTTTTTTCCTCCTCTTGCTCCATCTCCGTCTCTGGTTATTCTTTATCTCCGTTTCTTTTTTTTTTTTTTTTGCGTTCTCCCTCCACCTTGGCCCCCTCCTTCTCCTCCTCTGCATCCCTCAGTATCCACCCGACAGAGAGTCATCCATCTTCATTGGGGAGACACATGTGCTGTTTTGACAGTAAAGGCTCTGACGGAGCGAGAGGAAGGAAAGCAGCAACCCCAAGACAGCAAAGACACATTATCGGTGGGAAAACACATCCGACCATCAATTACTGAAGCTTATCCAGCTCCACCAACACGATGCATATTAGCTATTGTCACAGCCGTCTGACTCAATGATCCTGCATCACTGGAGAGGTGTTAAATCAATGCGAGTGAATGAGTTAGCTCTCGATTAGTTAGCGCTGTGGCTTTGATATAGTTTGATATGAAAAACACGCCGTTTTGCGCTTCATGGATTTTCCCAGATTTTTCTGTCCATGAATGTGTGTGTAAATTGGATGAATACTGTAGTTTTAAATCTGCTCTTTATACGTTTATCAGAGGTGGTATGTACAATAATAGAACAACTTCATTACCTTTGTCATTATCTCCTAAACTGTTGGTTATTTTATTTTAATTCATTTATTATTATAAAATCTTGCTGAGCTCTTTGGCTATGTCACCCTTGCAGATTAGATTTGTGAAAGGACAACGCCATTTTGTTCTTTGCAATTGTGGCCTTAATTATGATGTAATTCGAATTGTTGAACTCACTCATGTTACTTTTTTTTTTCAATTTTTATTCCTCTAGAAGAAGTTAGGTTTGAGCCGTATCCACAAAACAGCATACGAGAGCCGGGGGGGGTGGGGGTGGGGGTGGGGGTGGGGGGGTGCATAGACTTGCAGACGCTAAATCACTTAATATGTCCATTGTGATACAGTAGTGTTCATTCTTTTGCAGTCCCAGTTCAGCTTTGAAACACCATAATGTAACCCGTGACACACAAGTGACGTTTGCCTTTAAATTAAAGTTAATTAAAAATAAATGAATAAGTAAATTAAATCACAGTACTTAAGAAGAGTTTTCAAGTGTCTGACCTTCACGCCCAGTTTTATTCTTTTCTATATTTCCTATTCATAACTGGCTTGTTACCGTAGGTTTAAACATTACGGTGGGAAGTTTTAGCATGGAAAGTGTTTCTTCTATGAGTAAAGAATTCAATTTGGGTCGCTAATGAACAGAGGTTTAGTCAAAAGTGCCAGGTGGCTGTAGTTATATGAGGTAAAAACATGAAATTCTATGAATTAATGAGTGAATAGAGTTTATTAAAAAGGAATTTTAACGAATTTGCTAATAGTTCTGCTTCAAAACACTGCACTTGTCCAGTACTTGTCATTTGTTTTTCAATTCCTTGATTCAGCATTTGCAAGGTTTAATGCATTTTATTTCTGAAGTTGATAATGACTAATAATAATTCTATTCTAGTTATATTTTTTCTTTGCATCATTGTTTGTGTTAACAATATTAAGACTAATTCCAAATAAAACAAGTATTCAGAGTATGCCTAATCTCGCCTGTTCTTGAATTAGAGCCAATGATGTGATTTTGAACTTTCTGTTAACTGCGACCTTGACCTTTGGCAATATTGATAATTTTGTTATATGTATATATGAGTTAGTGTGTGTAATATATAATATAATATATCCAGATATGTCTATGCTTGACACACACAGTGTTACAGAAGTTAATTTTGCGATATGTCACCTTTGACCTCCAGAGATCTCAAAAGCCATTTGTCGTAACACCAAGTATGAAAATTGTAGAAATCTTCATTCCGCATAGTACCAATCTGAAAGTTCTGTGACACTCTGTTCTTGAGTTATAACCAATAGTATGATTTTGAACTTTTAGTTAATTGTGACCTTGACCTTTAACCTTTACCCAAATGGATCATTACATCTGATGTGCATTAGCTATATGTATATGCCCATGTAATTTTATGATATCCGAGTTATAGCATGATATGTCTCTCTCTGCGGACATACACACACACACACACACACACACACACACACACACACACACACAAACACACAGATACACACACATGCTGATTTCAATAATCTCTCTCAACCAATGTTGGGTGACATTACAAACATGTTAACACATTGGAAAGATGATATCACTTTTGTGTGTAAACCACATATCATAAGACTTATTTAACAGTAGAAATACTGTTTAAATTATTATACTTTAGGCCTCAGCGTTTTCATTTTTATGGAACAAAGATATTCCATTTGTCCTGCTAGGGTAAATAATAGAAGTACTTATGATCCCTTTAATGTCCACCACAAAAGCGAATTTTCCTATTATTTATCACTTATTCATCCCTCTTTTTATTCCAAACTAAGTCCACTTCATACAGTTAAATAAATATGCATCAGTGTAAATGATCTGCTATATGTTTTGTACCTGCCTTGGAGTAGAATAATAAATGGCAAACCTCTCATGAACTGAGCAGAACTTGGCATGCGGTTGCTTTTTGTCCGTCAACAGCAGAGATGAAAATTATCCATTTGAAAATATTGTGAATTATTACTTTACTGACTGGCCATTCATCATGTTAATGTCTTTGTACAAATGACAGTTTGATTGATACGGGACAATCAATCTGATATGAAACACATCAGTGATGTAACTGATGTCGGGCTGGATTCGTTTGTAATTGCTGTCAGAGGTGATCTTAGTCAGCGGCCTGCCATTTGGAACGGTATTACGTTGACCTAAAGATGACAGTTCAATTAAATACAGTGTCTTCAAGCTGAGAGAACCTGACAGGCACGTCCCTGACAGTTGCCATAAGGGCATTAATGACATCGCTGCCAGTCAAACTGTCACTAGTCCTCCCCCCCCTCTCTGTTGCTATTGTCATGAAATTAAGGAAAAGAAAAACCTTTGCAGGAATGTCAATAAATCAATGCACCTAAAGTCGCAGCTTTGATTTAGACAAACTGCAGACAGTATCCCACTGACTGCAGTCTGTAAAGAGGGATGGACACTTAACCACTGTCAGGACACTTGTCACTGTGACAACACAGTGTGCATTCTGTACAATCTAGTTTCGACCTTCAACCCACAAAGATGTATTTATTTTGTGTCAGTTCTGAATTTTTTTTTTTTTTTTTTACTATATAACATTTATTAAATAACCTATCAACATTTACCCTAAAATTATACTGTAAAAGTGAAAAATCCTATATTTTATTATATTGAATACGCTAATGTTGTAGATGCTCATACAAGGTCAGAGTAAATACAAAGGTTATTGAATAGTATTGTATTAAGTCATATTTTTGGCCAAATTGCATAAACTGAAGCAGCAGTGTTAAGTAGAGTAAAGTTATGTAGATACTCCAATTTGGCTAAAAATATGACTTGCTATGAAGCTAACGATAATTAACCTGGAAGACCTCAGCATCAGCACCAGATGAAGCACTGATGCTCATGTTTAACACTTTCATTATTTCACACTACATCAAATGTCATTGTTTTATGATATTTAGTATGACCAGCTAAATGTGATAATATTATGGAACAAGTAACCCAAATGGATTAACCCGTGAAGAGCCAGTGCTACTTTTGTGGTAGTCCACAAATTATTTCTTTTTCTCTAAATGAGACCATGAGAAGATGACAAGCTGTATTTTACCCCAATTATCTACATGTATTGATATGATTAGTTGATTAACAGGTATCAAACAGTGTAGATCAGTAGATGCTTTCAGTCGCCAGTGGATGTTTGGGTCTTTAAGGGTTAATGATTGAATGTTCTTAGTAATCAGCTGTGTATTAAGAGGCATAATGTACAGCGAGCAGCTCATTAAACCAAAATGAACTCAGATAATGAAGCTCTAGACCTGCCACACCCTGTTAGAGTTTATACTGCTCACTGTACATTATCTCATATATACTGAACACACAATACTACTAGGATCTCAACAAAGCCTTTTTTCTTTGTATTTGTTTACAGCAACTGAAAAAGGTGATGTCCAGTAGCACACACTACATACTGACCCAGTCTTTTGGTTTGTGTACCTTGAAGGAAGGTGGAAGACAACAACCTCAACAGTACCTGGAAACACATTAGAATATTTGAGCTATACACAACAAATAGTAAATCCTTCTTTGATTGTTCCGAACATTAAAGAATGATAATTTCAAGACATATAACTCTGCTAAACCTATGGTATATGTCAAATCAAAAATGTCAATCAATTGCATAAATGAATGCTTATTTTACATCACAGCTCATCTAAACCATTTTAGAGTCAACTTCACCACAGTTGTACAAGCACTTTGGTGGCAGAAAAACACTGAATATCAAAGGAGCAAAATTGAGAGATCAGAGAGAATAGAGAAAACAGAGGACCCGTCATGTCATTTTAAGTAGGTCTGTCAGATGGATAACACAACTCATCCACCGCGCTTTTGGGTTTCATGGTAACAACTTACTGTCCCAGTCTGTAGCTGCTATAGAAGCTCTTTGTTTTGTTTACACTTTGAGCAAACGTTCTGAACTGGTACAAGGTCATACCAAATAGATTAATTAAGGAAGCATCTTAAATCATATCAAAAGTAACATCACAGAACAAGTATGTTTTTTTTTTTTTGTTTCTTTGACATTTCTAAGCAAAAAAAAAAGGTACGCAAAAATACTTTTCCTGGGAACTAATTACTTTACTAGTGGAGTAATGCAGTTAGTAATGCAATTACTTTTTGGGGAAATAACTAGTACTTGTAATTAATTACTTTTTCAAAATAACTTACCCAACACTGCTTGTCACAATAGAAATTCATAAAAAGTTACCTTCACTTTTACTATTACTTTACCATGACTGCAGAGTACAAAGCTTGATGTATATTACAACCTGTTATGTGTTCTTAAACTGAAAGGTCAAACAGGATGTTCACTAATAAAAAATTAAATGGGCTGCAGATGTGATTTTTCTCCCATGAATTGTGCACACATTTATATAGTCCAGTGAATATGGATCAGGAAACCTCACCGCACTGTTCAGTAGTGGTTCTACCTTGAATGACACCCTGAGCGAGACCCCCCTCCCTCCCCCCTCCCACGCACACACTACAGGTTTGAGCAAACTGTGATATTTTATTAAATGTAACAGGGTCTGTGTGGAAAAAACATAACTATAATTTCAATTAAATACCCAATAACCTGACAATAGCCTACTGTCATGGGATGTGAGTAAACTGCTCATATTCCCAATTTGCCATTCCTGAACATATGAAATGAAGAATCTTCTTTAACAAGAATTTTCTACCAATGCAAAAAGGCTGTTCTTTGAATAAATCAGTCAACTGATAATTATCTTTTCACCACTAACTACTATCCTCTTAAAGTATTGGTGGTGGGAGCTTCTACATCACTCTCATTTCCTCAGAAAACAGTCAGGTGACCCACGCAGACATGGGGAGAACATGCAAACTCCACACACCAGACCTTTCTGTGTGGAGTTTGCATGTTCTCCCCATGTCTGCGTGGGTTTTCTCGAGATACTCCGGTTTCCTCCCACCATCCAAAGACATGCACCGATAGGTTAATTGGTGAATCTAAATTGTCCATAGGTGTGAATGTGAGAGTGATTGTTTGTTTATATATATATATATATATATATATATATATATATATATATTGTTTGTCCCCGAGATTCATACAGGGTGTGCCCCGCCTTCACCCATTGTAAGTGCAGCAGAGCTCTGTGCCCCTACTGAGGATAAAGCAGGTTCAGATGAAGAGACGAGATAGTCAGGTGATACCTTACTTGGTGCTCTAGGAACCAACTATGTCCGAATCCTGTCAGTCAGAGGTGAGGGCAACTTGGCATCACAGTTGATGATGGCTCATGCTCAGCTGTGGGACTCAGCTGGTTCAGCTTCAGGCATTTCTATTGGACAGCGTGCCAGCACATAAAGCACAAACCAGTGGTATAGAACACATAAGTCTACTCAGACATGATCAGAAATATTAAAATCACACAAAATAACTATTGTCCAGTCTAAATGTTTGCAGAAAATACACACATTCGCAAAAACCCACGTGAAGGATCCTGTTGTTGCTGTTGTAGTAGTAGCAAACCAGTGTTCCTCTTCAGTATCAGATGTCAGTGGACACACCGTTTCTAAGGACACAAGTGGACACACTGTCACTGTGGACACAGAGGGGCATAGATGGGCACTGTCTCAGAGGACACAGATGGACATAGATATACACCGTCACTGAGGACACAGATGGACACACTGTCACTGTGGACACAGAGGGACATAGATGGACACTGTCCCTGAGGATACAGATAGACACAGTGTCACTGAGGTCACAGTTGGACACAGTGTCACTGAGGACACAGTTGGACACAGTGTCACTGAGGACACAGTTGGACACAGTGTCACTGAGGACACAGATGGTAGCTGGTATTGATCTGTCCAGATCAATATGTATATCAGAGGAGGTAGGTGGAAGCTCCTGAGGCACTGAGAACATTCCAGAAGCTCAAGGGGAAGATCTCAGCTCATCTTGACTAGTGTCCAAGTGTGTCATGAATGATCCAAAATATTTCAAAAGTGACACTGAAATTGCATCAAAAGACAGCATTGTGAATCTGATATAAACATCCATTTGAACATTTAAATAAACATACCACTCTATAATATTACTGTCTGCCCTTATACACTATTAAGCGAACTCTCAGATGAAACAGGACACACTATCAGTGATGGCTTCTTCAGATATAAACTACCTGTATCACCAAATACAACTTTAGCACTTAACACGTCTTTGAAACTACTTTGCTGCATTGTAAATTGGGTTTGCTAAATAGCTACAGGACAGGACCTGACAAAGATAACCAAATGTGTAGCAGTAACAGTCTTGTGGAACCACACATTACTATGGTGAAAGTCTTTATCAGGTTAGTTTAATTCAACCAGAATATAGTCCAGTTGTGGTAGACTAGCTAGCATCATAGCAAAAGCTAATAACTGGAAGACTTCAAACCTTCCGAATGAACCTTTGCCCTGTTTTCATGACATGGGCAGTTACATAGACAGAACATATTACCTTTAGCTTTTGTCCGTTTCTCCTCTTCTTTTCTTATTTTTCTACACTGTGCACGTAAGCCAAAAGGAGAACTGTGAACTGTCGCACGTCTCCTTCTGCTCTCACTGCTTCAGTGCGCACGCGGAACGGCACCATCACAGCAAACAAAACAGAGGGGGCGCCATTTTATCAATTCCCTAGTACACACTGGCAATAGGGAGCCTCAGTGACGCGACTCTATTTCCGGTCGATTTCCGGGCAATGGAGCATAAGTGCCATTAAAAAAAATGAACGCGAGTCAATGGAGGGATAAAAGTAAATTTCTGGTCCCGTTTGAAATGTGCTACGGTTTTCACATATGATGTCTGTGAATTTTAACGATACATTTTCACATTGAGAAAGCACTCACTTTGGACAGGCATCCAAAGTTACGTGAGAGTGTAAGAGTAAGTAATGGACTACAACATTCGTCTCACAAATATGACGTCACAACCAAGCTTCACCATCAAACTCTTTGAAAATGGCTGTGACTTTGGCAAGCTTCACCTCCTTTTTTCAGAATGAAGGTAAGAACATCAAACGTGGAGAAAAACACTTTAAATCGGGGCATGTGGAAAGTGGCAGCTACTCCGGGTTAGGGAAAGATTCTTCTGTGACGTCAGCTATGCGACGTCTGATATGTAGTCCAAACAGAGTCCAAATAATTACATATTTTTACACACTAATAAATCACAAAACACTTATCAAAGAAACTCCAAACCCTATATTTACATGTTTTTGAATTCGGTATTATTTATTCTGAATAAAATAATTAAAAATGAAAGCTATTTCCTTCATGTTTACATGGTAATGTTAATTCTGAATAAAGGATTCCATGGGAAACAGGTGTATTCCACTCTAGTTAATTGTGCTTTCAGTGCTGGAGGTACAGAGGGCTCTGATTAGACATAATGGCTGCTTAACTTCTGGATGTCTACTGTTAGAAAACAGTCATATCCAGTTCTTATTTTGCTGTTGTTTCAACTATCAACATGGAAGCACAAATACTACATGTGATTAATGCATATATTTTCGTAATAATTACAAAGCAGCAGCTCGACCAAATCAACATACCAATGCTGGCAGCACGGAATAAGTGTGTCATCAATGCAAAATATGTGCATTATTGCGACAAGACCAGGAGCATGTGCAGAATGACAGGAATAATGTTAAAGAGGAATTAACTGTTTACATGTTTGAGGAATCAGTGACTTTATTCAAAATTAAGTTTAATTCAGAATAGTAATTTTCAACTGGAATGAGCTATTTACCTGGTCATCTTAAAGAGGAATTAACCTTTATTCTGAATTAAACAGGAATAAAAACTCTCATGTAAACAGACCCAATGATATATTGACTCACTTGCCGTGTTTTCACAAGTGTTGACTTTGGTGCATTTCTATTATAAAAAAAGGCCCTGGTACCATATGGTACCTGGCACTCGACTTTTAGTATAATTTCTGCCAAGGTTCTAAACAACACTAAAAGGTGATGTATAACTTTGTACATACCCTGTAGAAACTGATTGATCAGACAGTTGTCTCTGTGACCCACCGCTTTACAACATAGATGCACAAGTTAACAGTAAATATAATGGTAGACTAATCCACACTAGTGCATAGCCCATAGAAAATGTGAGATTGTTTGCTACTAATGTGTTGTGGAAGTGGGTGAAATGAGTTGAAAGGAGCAGAAAGAAAGACATAATATAACCCCCCCACACACACACAAATGTGTGCACCCCCATTAAGCTATTATCATTATGATGATGATGATGATTATTATTATTATTAAGCTAGCACCACATCTCATGTCACCAGTTGAGGAATTCACATACATGGTCATGGTCCAGTATCTGCACAGTAGCTGGTCTGCACATTTATCTCTGTCGGTCTGTCATTTCCAAGTGTGCTATTAGCACAGTGCTAAGCTTACTTAGCTCTTCACAGAGGCTTTAGTAAACACTGTGTCACCAAGTGCTTCATTAAATCAGTCGTATTCCAGCCTTTACATGTAAATGTATTTAACACCTGTAGCATAGGGAAGCATCTGAAACTCCCTGTGAACTGTAACCGCACATGAGCTGCTCACTTCTTCATTGTTCCTCATCTTATTTTTCTGCTACTGTGTTATTATCATTCTGTGAGTCATCACTTGCAAACTGTGGTTTGCCTGTACATGCCAGAAAAGCTCGACTTAGAATTGCATTATTTGGCATGAATAGTCCGATTACAAAATCTCCAGTTTACTTCAACTACAGTCTGACTAAGTTGTATATATGGCTTTTAAAACTTTGATATGAGTCAGACTAAGGCAGTAAGTCAAATTTCTCTCAGTGGAGGTAAACATACTGATTGTATCTTGCATAATTAGTTAAATTCCCAAAATTTACCCGTGGGACAATAAAAAGATGTTGAAAAAATAGTAGTAGTGATTTTCATGTTCTGTGAATTTTTATATGTTATTTTATAAAATAATCTAAAAACATGTTTTATCTTTATTTCAGTCATTTTTATTATTATTATTTTTTAAGTAGATCCAAAGTGCTTCCAAACTTGTGTCATAACATTAGTCTACATCTGGTTTGAAGTTTTAGCTCCTCCTTTCCTGTTTTTAGGGACTACTTTCATAGAAGCACCCCAACTAATTTCAAGAAATATTTACAAATGCTTGTTTTTTAAATACATGGTATCTCTAGAATAAGAGGAAAATGGTTGGAATGTCTTTAAAATGTTAGTCCATTTTGCTGAGACTGAAAAGTTTGTAAAAATATAAGCTGTTTTTATGGAATATTAGAAGTGAAACAAAAGCATAGCTTATTTTTCAGATACACTCAGAGGATCTGGTGACTGTGCCTTCATTCATTGCATTCACGACAAGTGTTCATGTCAATTCATCAGAAAACTAATACAATTGTTACTGAAGATGCTTGGTTGTCTCCTGTTTGGATCCAGACAGGGATAAAAGCACTAAAGAGCAGTAGTCTGAAGAATTAAATACATTACCAAAAAAAAAAACAGGGATGAAATATGATTATCTATCAGAGGATCTGGCAAACAGAAAAGTTTATAGAGGCATTCTGATTCACAAATTTTATTTTGCCTTAAAAAATAGAAATCTTTAACAGAAAACAGAACCACAGAGCAGTTCTTAGTTTATTTATTTAGTTAATTAGTTTACTTTAGTTTATTTGCACATGATACATAATTTAAAAAAATGAAATTCCGCACATTATGCAGGAGTGATAAGAAGTCAAAAAGGGAACAACAATTGTGTAAAAATCACACAGACTAATTCAAATACACACATCAATATAACATGACAACAGAAAAAAAACTAGAAAAAGCAGTTGGGGAGTGCAGACTCCGCCAAGGCAGATCAGCCCCATTCCTTAAATATACACGTATAGTCCCCACCTACACTGATCACCACCAAACTTGTATCACTTATCAACTATTTGACATATTTGAGTGTAAATAATATATTTTCCCTTTATTTAGTTCACAGATCATGTAGATGTTCATTAAAAAAACAAAACAAAGGTTATGATATGAAAACAGAAGAAATAGCAAAAAGTGACTCATTCAGAAAAAAAAAAATTTTAATTGAACATATAAATAATGGTGTTAATCCTCTGTCATTGATCCAATTCCATGGGTTTACTGGTAAATCAATGTTGTACAAGATCATGGTCTTTCCACGTTGACTACAATAAAGTTGCTATTCATTTTGACCTCTGACCCCATGATAAGAAGTGTCAAAAACAATTAGAAACTTAGTGTAAACTAAAAATGAATACAAAAAAATGTCCTATTGTCTGAACAAAATGGGTGTAAAAGGGATGTGTGACTTAATACAACCACTTTATAACACTGAAAGGTTATTTTTACTGTTGTACATACTTCTCATATATCCAGACTGGAACCTAAAATGTAAAAAAAATAACATATATCACCATGAAACCTCCTCAGCTGATTACATAGACAAGTATGAAAAATAAATGTTTTAGAAGTTTTGGAAATGTGTATGTTTAATTATGCAAGTTAGGCATTATCTCATTAAATATGCACAATTTTGCATAGGTTTTTAATCGATAGATCTGAACATAGACCTAAGTTTCATCAGATTTTAAAAAAATAAAATGTATAAGTCAGATCAAGAATGATTTATGAACAAATCCTTCTGTAAACATCTTCAGAATATTGCTAAGTGTATAAAGTTTGGTCTTCACAGGTGCTTATAGGCTGAGACGTTTATACTGGAGAATGTCAAAAATATAATTTTGAGGAAACGGCTAGCAGAGATTTAAATTTAATAAATAATCAGGCCTTTAGTAATAGTTCACGCTCATGAAAATTTATTATTTAACCCTTTGATGCATATACTGGTCACTCCAGTGGACAGTTATTCCACTATTATATATATTTTCTCTATTATATATTCATGGGTTTTGTCGATTATACATCATCCAATACACTGATATTCATACAATTACCGTAACTTTGCTTTTCTTGATAATCAAAATAATCTTTTTTTTGCATATTATCTCCATGAAGTAATAACTAAAATAATAACTAGTATTAGTTTGTTAAAATGTGACAAATCATCAGATTAGCTGAATGATTTATTTATTCACTTTCTGTTTTAAATACATATTTCTTTATTATTCCAGGAAAAATATATTAATATAAAAAGATTTCAATCACATTGTGTTTTTCAGCCTAAAGAAGAAAAAAACTCTCAGAAAATAAATATTTACTAAGCTTCTCGTAGTTAGTGGTTGGAATCCCACTCTGTCCTAGTCAGTCCATTGTGTCCTTGGGCAAGGCACTTCAACCTCCTTGTCTCCAGTACCACTCACAGTGCTGTATGAATGTTCGGTATTGGTCAGAGGTGCAAAATGGCAGCCACGCTTTTGTCAGTCTGCCCCAGGGCAGCTGTGAATACAAAAGTAGTTTACCAACACCAGAGGGAGAGTGTGAGAGCGAATGAATAATGAGTCACAAATGTATATTGGTCAAAAAAGCGCCATATAAATCCAATACATCATATATGAAAAAAGGTCAAATAAATAGACCAGTTCATTTGTTGTTTTATGTTACACACAATGAAAAACAAAATATCAATGGAATAAAAATAGGTCATGTGATTAAAGCGACACCTATTTATTTAGTTTTGATGCATGAAATGACAAACTTAAGGTGAAATTAACACTAAATTTGATGGATTTCCACATCTTCACTGCTCTCTCAACATCCTCACTCGGATTCTGCTGTAAATGCTTATAAACCTATATGTTCTAATAATGTCTCTACTCGATCTTCATCTCCATACAGACTCACATCATCATTAGTACAGAACGTGCACCACCGAAATGCTTCCCCGCTATCTTGACATCACACGGATCACAGTAATAAGTCTTTGATTTACTACCAAAACGATCCTCCATGATTTTATTTGTGCCTAATGTTGTTTTTAAAGTTGTCACATAAATCAAGTCAAATCAAGAGGAGGAAAGGGTGATTCTCCCTTCCTCCCCCGTGCATTAGCTCATCCTCCTCTTGCAGACACTCTCTCCCCGCCTGGCGCTCGCTTCCCGTCTGTAGGCGCTCATGCCGGGACGCCGTTCGCTCAGCGCTTCCTCTTGACGACCCTCTGAGGTACATTTGATGTCAGCGTGAACAGCTTGTTTTCCTTTTCTCCCTCTGATTCCCTCACCTGCTCCCTCTCACTCTCATGCTTCTTATTTTCTGCTTTAGTCTGAAGTGCCGTCATGTTATTGGACGCAGGTTTGAGAGGCTGCGGTACCAGATTGATGGCCACCAGGGAGCCAGTCCAGGACATACCGGCTTGAGAAGAGGCATAGAAAAGCTCCTCTTTGCCCCCATCCATCATCCCTGACTCCTAATCACCCAGTGATGGAGAAGCTGCAGGATGGAAGAGGAGAGAGTTCTGGATGACAGACGTGTGAATGTTGCACAACAAAAGCAATTCTGTCTACTAGAGCCACTTTGGTCTCAAGCTTTATTTATCCAGGGGGGGTTTGTGCTGCAAAGATTATCTGTCTCAGCATTACAGCGCATGCAGTTAATTCTTCATCTCACAGGAGTAATATGGTATCAGGATGTGAAGTCATTTAAAGTAATTGCAGAGATCATTGCCGATTTCTTTTTTTTTTTTGTCTGTGATTGTCTGGTGTTCGGTATTAGTGTTTGTACAATAAAAGTGATGCATAGGATGTAATGTTGTGCATCTAAACTGAGCCATAAAGAAACAGTGCACTAAATAATTACAAACATAAAGAGGAGAGAGGTTTAAAGTGTGTATTTAAGTATGTAAGGTAATGACAGTTGGCTCTGAGGTAGATTTTTCTGTGTGTGTGTGTGTGTGTGTGTGTTAGAGAGAGAGAGAGAGAGAGAGAGAGAGAGAGAGATTGGTTTCATCATCTCAAGGAAAATTAAAAGTTCAGTAAAGGCACCAAAGAAACACACTTGTTCTGCAATGTGTGTTTTTAAAGGTGTCATTCCACTGAAAGCCACTTTTCCACGCTCGTTTTGGAATCTGATGGGTCATCCCGACTTACCGACACATGCTGCCTTTGAAAGTGGTGTGTCACCTCCACTGGCTGCATACCACATTCACAGAAAACAACAAGAGGAACAAAGGACCCCAAAAAAGCCGGTCCTTCTGATGTCAGATGGACTTTAGCATCACCCACGCGGGGTTAAGTCCATCCCCCATTGCAGTGAATCTGAAGTAGCATTAGCATTAGCATTAGCATCTACGAGAGAAAACAGTGCCACAGTAGCTGCTGCACAAACTTGAAAAAAAATGGCGGATCAAACTGGTTCGTGTGCTCTCTGTGGAAATAAAGCAAGTGACGGCAAAAACTAAATCTGAAGACATATCATTTGGCTGATGTTCTCCAGTTACCACAGATCATGTATGGAACGTATACATTTGTTGCCTATCTGACAACTCATAAATGCGTAGTTGATCTGTGCTCAGTTTGAAACTTTTACCCCGGATCGAATCACACACACACACACACACACACACAGGCCAACAATGGCAGTTCAGTGTTAATGTAAGAAAGCAAAAAACAATATGTTTGAAGATTCTCAGTCACGTTATGTCCAACCAGGGGATATATCTGTTGTCATAGTCATAGTTGTCGCCATCATTACCATAGGTGTCATTGTTATAGTCGTCATCGTCATAGTATTTGTCATAGTTGTAGTTGTCATAGTCATCATCATCGTCATCATAATCGTAGTTGTCGTCACCAAACTTGGAGTCATAGTTGTCATCATCGTTCATTTCTCTACAATCCTATATATACACTGTCATCTCTACTAGAACTTTAGAAACTCTTTCAATTTGACATCACTGACACATTGAACTAACACATGTTCCTTCTGCTGGACATTGGAGATGTACTGTCGTGATGAAGGTCTAATCTTGTTTTGCTGAATAACAGACTTTTAGATTCTTTCTTCAACTTGAACTGTCACAAAAATTAAGGAATGACTATATATGTGGACTGGAGTTGACAAGTCACGTCAATAAGTGAGGTCCAATTAGAAGAGCAAGAGTCAGATGACGTTGCGAAGTAAAATCCATTTGTTTGGGGTGGAGTCTTTTTTTTTTTTTTTTTAGCCAATTCAGACCCGGAACCTTTTGAGTCTGAGCCCTGTGAGGTTCTGGTCCACAGAGACCAGCCCTAGCTTATCAACTGTATGTGAAACTTGTCTTTGGAACTTCCAATCAATAACCATGAAAATCCTTACAAAATTAAAAACTAATCTAAAGCTGAATTCATGTTTGCCACAAAAAAAGGAAAAAAACAAAGTACTGTTTTGTGACAGCCACAAATACAAGTTTTACATTATCATCAAGAACAGTGGCACTGTATTACTAATAAAAAATAATACCTTGTCATGGAAGCAATGAACATTTGTTTCCAAATTTGTTTTCGTCAATATCTTGTAATATACTGTATGTGTCTATGTTGACAAAATAAAAAACATTTGAAAAAAAAAAACAAAGATTAACTGAGTATTTGCAATTTTACCAAAATTGTATGTGTGTGTGTGTGTGTGTGTGTGTGTGTGTGGGGGGGGGGGGGGGGTAAATTGAGAGAAAAAAAAAATAATGCCACAGTTCGTCTTTGTACTGTAGCTCTTTCATGTGTCACACTTTTCAGACTGAATTGTTTGCTACTAAAATAGATGTAATCCCATAACTGCCATAAGTATTTTGTGAAACTGTCATGATAATCCCCGCTACTTATCAGTGGTTAAAAGTGAAATGACTGAGCGACTTTGTAAAAAGATCTCTGCCGCAGACTGACACTGGATTCACCCGCCAGAGGTGAAGAATACCGAGACTTTTTATAAACCTTTCAACACCATATCGCTGTCAAAATACCAATATAATATATCAGGGAAGACTGTCTCCAAACAAAGAAAATGAACAAAACTTTAATCAATTTATTGAAATTCCAATAATGGGTTTTAATTTGATACCAGCAATTATTTTGTCAGAGCTGGTGTCACGTTTTAGACACAGTGGATGGTATTACGAAAAGAAAAAATAAAAAAAATAAAAAATTACACGTACACCCCATATACCAATAAAAGAGAATGCCTCATCAGCAGCTAGATGACAGAAAACTTTTTTTTCCATGGAGCATCAATCAAATCTAAATGTCTTCCCACGTCTCGTCTTTATTTTGTTATTTGTCACTGAAATGATTAATAGTCACTTAGCATATTATTGCACGGCATGCTGCCACAGCTTCTGCAATTACACCATACTTAGCTTCTCAGCTGTCAGTGATCCATGTAGGGAGGAGGATCATGCAGGTTCATGTGGCAGATGAGCAGATGCAGAGGTTAATACACTCTCAGAGAGGACGTGTCACTTTGAATACATCGCTTTTAACGACACACTGTCCTCTTATGTTTCTTTTCCTTGTAGCTCGCTCTGAGCGTCTCATTTACAGCCACAATCACCCAAATACAAAGCTGCAAACATCTGGCAAAGACAAAATGCATAGAAGAGCAGACAATTGACATAAATGTATAAAATTATTGATTAATATTTGGTCAGAAAGCAGCACTAATGTGAGCTACGAGAAGAAAAATGGCATATTTTGTTGGAGCATATATCAAATCTGATAGTCAACATTCACGTTTTCAATATGTAATTGTTGATAAAGCTGCTGATATTTGTGATTTAGTGTTCTATGTTTGTTGTTTTTGCATCTTTATTAAAAAAAATAAATAAATAAGAATCAAAAATCAACTGTCGGAGCAAAGTTGGAGTTCTGTAATGTGAATAAAAACCAACATGACCTCATTCAGGGCAGCCATTATCAGTGAAGTACAGTAATGCATAAACTGTTACTTCAGGTGGGACTGAGCCTCGTTTGTCAATGTCAGATGGAAGGTTTTGCAAGACAAAGACCCATTAAGAGCGCAGACTAAGTGTTTCTTCTATCAGAATATTATATGATACCCATTTGTTTTTGCTGTCTCACGTAGTAAAGATATGATTGATACTCATCTCAGGAAGCAAAAGCTTTATTTTCAAGGTTTCCACTTAACCCCGAAGCTTAAATAGTTAATAATGACCATTGTTTGACTCCCAAAAAAAAAAATTGATAATGACAATACTATTCAAAGGATGTTCATCATGTTAAGATTTTCACTTTAAAGTACAAAATGAAAGCTTAGGATGGAAACATGAGAGTGAATCCAAATGGATTAGGATTATTTTTTTCCCTTCATGCAATTGCCATATTTTTTATACTAGGTTTTCAATTAAGCTGCTGTAAACAGTTCATTAGTGTGTAATAAATGGTCATTTATTACACACAATATGAGACATGAAAGAAAAAAAGCTGAATAAAATTGATAAAACCAACTTCTCTTTGTAAAAAAAATCCTTTAAAATACATGAACAGTAAATATTTAAGGTATATTAATGTTATTTTTATGCATTTAAAAGTCAAATTGCAGGTGGATGTATTTGAATTGTAAAATAAAAAATTTCCAACTGCACACAAGAACATATAGCGGTGTGTTATTTACATCATGGTCATAGACAGTCTGTCTGTCTGCATCCCTGAATGTGATTATGTGCTGATGTATTGTGTGTGATTATATTGTATGTGCTGCTTGTGTATGTTTTGATTATATGTGCTGTCTCTGTACTGTACGCTCATACTGATGTTTCACTGTTCTTTCTTATTGTTATTACTCCACCCCCTGAATGGGAGGTAAGGAGTATTGTTTTGGCAGAGGTGGTCAAAGTACTCACATTCTGTACTTAAGTAGAAGTACAGTGTGGAGTACTTGTGTGGAGAAATACTCTGGTAAAAGTAGAAGTATTGATTCAACTCCTCTACTTAAGTAAAAGTAAAAAAGTACAATTTCTCAATTGTAATAAAGTACAAAAGTAAAACTGGATGTCTTTTTCCATTAATGCAATAATACTGATTTAACCAAGAAAAATGTTTGAAAAGTTTCAAAAATATCAAAAATAAAGCCTTTAAAAGTGAGTTACTGTATAGACAATGGTTTTGAGCAAGTCTCGGTTACTGGGTTTTGTGGATATGGGCAGGGAATTTAGGAGAAAAAAAAGTCCCAATTGTGATAAAAAGTCAAAATTATGATCTAAAAAGTCAAAATTGTGAGATAAAACATTAAAAGGATGAAATAAAAGTCAAAATTGTGAGATAAAATGTAAAAATTTTAATATAAAAAGTCAAAATTGTGAGATAAAATGTTAAAATTGTAATATAAAAAGTCAAAATGATGATATAAAAAGTCAAAATGATGATATAAAAAGTCAAAATTGTGAGATAAAATGTTAAAATTGTAATATAAAAAGTCAAAATGATGATATAAAAAGTCAAAATTATGATATAAAAAGTCAAAATTGTGAAATGAAAGGTCATATATCTTTAATATATAAAATCACAGTTTCTCTCCTCCACTGATTTTCCTTCTGAGGTGAATTATTTTTCATATTGTCAACTAAACTCTCTTTAGTTTGAAAAAGTAACGAGTCTATTCTGAGAATGTAAGGAGTATAAAGTACAGATATTTACGCAAAAATGTAGGGAGTAAAAGTAAAAAGTTGCCAAAAAAATAAATACTCAAGTAAAGTATAGATACCTAAAAAAAACTACTTAAGTACAGTAACAAAGTACTTTTACTTAGTTACTTTCCACCTCTGGGTTTTGGTTTTGTTTGTTTGTTTCTTAACAGTTTATCAGCAAAAGTATTGTTTGAATTCATACTAATTTTGCTTTGTAGATTGCCAGTGGTCCAGTAATGTGATTGATTACATTTTGGGAAAAGTATAGACATTTTATGAATTTTTTAAATATTTTTTTCTTCTTTTCTGTGAGATTTCACATCTTAAAAAGATAAATTTTGTCTCAGTTTACTTCAAACTTGGTCCATCTATGGAGGAAATTGATATGCTGATATCAGATGGATCGATGCCAAAATAAGCTACAATATGTGTGAAGGGTGGAGTGTACTGTTCTTGGCGCCACTTGTTGTTTACTGGTCTTGTTTCTCACCTGTCTTAATTCTTTGTTTTTAATGAATGTGCTGTAATATGTTTGTTTTTTTTATGGCACCTATTGTCATCAGGTCAGGGACTATAGCAGGATACAAAAAGTGCAACTACTCAATTGTAAAAAAAGTAAAAAGTCATTATTTGCTATGGGTGAAATAATACTTATTTAACCATAAAAAAAAAAAAAACAGAAACATTCCAAAAAGATATCCCAAAATAAAGCATTTAAATGATGTGTTTTATTGGGCCATGGAAATCAGTTTAGTGGGTATGGATAAGACATTTAGGAAAAATGAAAAAGTCATATTTATGAGATTTAAAGTAAAAATTCTGAGAAAAATGTCATAATTATGAGATAAGAAATGGATAATTATGAGATAAAAAGTCAGAATGATGATAAAAAGTCAAAATTGTAAGATTAAAAAGTCAAAATTATGAGACAAGAAATGGATAATTATGACATAAACAGTCAAAATTATGATATATTAATTTCTGATTGACAAATGCAGCTGGGCAAAGGGTCCAGTCTTTATGATTTTATTTGCGTTTCCACATACAGACCAATTTCAAGTGGGTTGGAAGTAATACTATCAAAATAACCAATAAATACCCACAACTACAATTTTTTTTCTCTTTCAGATGTCAACATTTTCATGTCATATTACTGTATTTACACTAAAACAAACTATCATTTCACAAAAAAGTACTATTGTTCATGTTATTCACACTGTTTTAAAGGATCACTGGGACATTTCCATCGTATAATTTTCTTTTTTTTTTTTGCTCTAAACCATAGAGGAAAGTTTGGAATTGACATTTTTATATTAATGTGTTATTATTTTACTTTTATTTTACTCATTTTAAATCAAATTCGGCATAATAAGGCCCCTTAACTAAAATGAGTTTGACACCCTTACTATAGATAAAACATTTCTATGCTACTATTTATGTAAATTATGCCCTTTACTCTGAGCAAAACCTGTAGAAAATTAATTTGGAATACATAAATATGAATTTCCTTACAGAGATTTTAGAGCGTCTTCAACAAAACCTTTAACCTTAAATTCTTCCCTGCCTTTTTTATGTCTTTCAAGGTGAAATGACAGAGTAATATTTAGCCCTAACCACATATCTTAGAGATCAGTTTGCGTAATGCAAGACAGATGGCTCCTGTCACTGTCTGTGTTTATTTTTCAGTGTGTGAGAAGTTCCTTATCGCAAAAGGGAAAAATAACAATTTCAACATAACCCTACCTGAGTCAAAATTCATATGAAAGACTCGTGTGTTTGCATTTGCCTCCAGTACTGAAACAGTAGCGTGTAAATTCCCTCTTTAAGATTTCATGTTCCTCCTTCTTTCCACCCTCTCTGCTGGCGTTGCCCATTAAAGTGCTCATGCTGTTCACTTTATCATTCTTATGACCCCCATCTTCGACATCGGTACCGAGGCTTTCCTCCCCCTCTGTCTCTAATTCATCATCCTTTATAGAGACTAATAGGCTGGAGGTGACACCAGGGAGAGCCGACGATGACTCCTGGCTGCTCAGATCCACTCAGAGTGAAGGGTTTTCATTTGCCTCCAAGACACGGTGGTATTCATTTGTTGCAATGGCACCCAATTTTCTCCTAGCTTCCAGGACAAAACTCTGCAAATCTTTACGAGGCCTTTTAAACTGAGATGTACAGCTTTGGTTTAGAAGTGCTGTATGACTCCCGTTTCCCTCCTGGTCTCCTGTTACTATTAATACAAGTTCTTTCATATTAACTGGCATCTATTTTATTTTGTAGGAGCTGGTTACAGTGGCTTACTTACAATGGGACTATTACAGGAGAAGCACATTTTCAATAAACACAATCTGTTTGTAAGCAGATCATTCATACTTAAAAGGCAGACCTTTTAAATTTGGATAAAATTTGCTGTTGAGGTAAAAACATGTCCTTACAAGTTAAATATGCTTCGCCTGAAGCTGCACACAAGTCCACAGAGACAAGAGGAAAATTAGGGAAATTAAGATAAACAACAACATTTTCTGTAAAGAAACACATAAGCATAGTGGCCCTGAGGGTGAAAAACACTACAATGTTTTTTTAGAAAATGCAATTGTGCTTTGTGTTTGGTGAGCCTCAGGGCAGTGTACAAAAGCTTTCAACCCAAAAAAAAAAATATATATATATATATGCTTGAAAATATTCATCCATTTAGACCCCAGTCTTCTCAAGTGGTGGGTTGTAACCTAAAGGAACATGGTCTGAGTGGGTCAGGACATTGGACTTTTATTTGACAGACAGAGTGACTGATGGGAAACTGTTCTTAGGAAAGATGTAATGTATATAGAACTCCTGGTATGTTAAACATGCATTTACAAAGACTGAGTCTGACAGTTAAAAGAGGCATTATTTCATTTACCAACAATCCTTTGCACAAATGTATCTTGGCTGGAAAAACAGATGGTTTTATAGACAACACTCTTTTTGGGCAGAAACACACTCATATTCTTATAATAATGCTTCTACTTTTCTAATAATAATAATAATTATTATTATTAGAAATAATAGTAACATTAATTGTATCGTTAGAAAGGTCCGCAGTGACGCAGTGACACTGGAAACTACTAAAAGTTAGATATGATAAGAAATCATGGGTGTAGTAGAGAATCACAAATAGATAGATAGATAGATAGATAGATAGATAGATAGATAGATAGATAGATAGATAGATAGATAGATAGATAGATAGATAGATAGATAGATAGATAGATAGATAGATAGATAGATAGATAGATAGATAGATAGATAGATAGATAGATAGATAGATAGATAGATAGATAGATAGATAGATAGATAGATAGATAGATAGATAGATAGATAGATAGATAGATAGATAGATAGATAGATAGATAGATAGATAGATAGATAAATAGCTTAACCCTAACCCATAGATAGACCAATCCATGTCATAATACAGTAAATAACAAATAACAGAGATGACGTTATGTAACATCTGACCTGAACTTGTGCCATGTTTGTCCTCAAACGGTCGTTTATTCTATTATATTTTGACTTTTGTTGAGCTAAAATAGCGAACAGACATTCGCAGTTAATATCAAACATCGTCTGGTGATAAAGAACAATGGGTCATAATGGCCTTTTCTTTTCTTCACAGGATTGAATTAGACCTGGTTAAAATGTCAGTGTGTTATTGACTGATCCCTTTGCCACTGGTCCACCTTCAGTTGCAGCTGCAGCACTTAATGACTGAAGAGAAAACAGCCTGCAGGCTTTTAATTTAGACTAACTATGTCAAAGAAAATTTTGTTTATTCATATTTAGTGAGGTGAAGGTTTAAGCGAAGTGAAAACCACAGCACAAAATATGTTTTCAAATCCTGTAACTGATAAGCAGTGCGGGTCACTGTTCTGGATTTAATATTTGCACAGTGTTTAAGAGTCAAATTAGAATCCAAGAGTGATTTTCAGAGGTATACAATGAAATGAACATCAAATTAAAGTTTGTCGTCATGTGATACTTCTGTAGTTGACTTAACACAAACAGGTGACGTCTAAAACCCTCCCCTCCCAGTGCAGTTTCAGTTTCTGCTTTCGTCTTTACTGACTGCTTACGTGACAAACTTGTCTTTTGTTGTCTGTCATTGTATTCAAGCGTCTCTGCCAATATTACAGATGACTCAGTGTATGGACAATGTAGCTGGAGGGCAAGTGAGCCAGATTATTTTATACATTCCCAGCACTTGTTTGGCGAGGCTGAAAACACATAAATCTTCAGCAACCCGCAGTGTGGTGTTTTAGCAGAAAACAGCTAAAAGGAAAAAGCATATCATTAATATTTAAATGTTTATAAATGAATTTATTTTGCTCAAGACATGTAAAATATTGTGCACTACTTGACAAACAATAAAACAAAACCCAACTTAGCTTATGGAGTATTGTATTTCCAGAAGTGTTGTTTGTTTAAGCCACTGGTTGACTATTAGCACAGAGAGCTGAGTTATAGATCTCATCATCTAAGTAAATGAGGAATTATTAGGTGAATTAACAAGGTGATGATAACATAATTTACCCGTCCCAATTTTAGACAACGTGGGAAGAAGATGTTAAATTACTCCACTCAGAAACCGCTCACCCGTTAATAGTATTTCCAATAAAGGGTAATAACGTTTGATTTACCAGAATGTGTTACCGTTAGGGAAAAAAAATATTAGGGTGAGAAATGTGTTTATTTTTAAACACACTAAAAAAATTAAAACATTTAAAAGGGGGGAAAAAAAATGAAACACCAGCATTTTTCATAGAAATACAGTCACTGTTCATAATTGCTTGCATTAATCTATTGTAAATGTATACCAGGACTATAATCTGATGCTTTTAAATGAAAGCCATTTGAGTTAAATATAACCGATGTAACTTTATCCAATGTGTGTTGAATGATGCAGAACAGAACTAGACGTTTTTGAGCCTGGCATTAAAATGTTTCTGGTTACCATGATGTCTGCTCTGCTATCGTGTAGAAGTCCACTTTCATATTAACTGTCCAGTGGCAGACAGTCTGTTCTTGAGTCTAGACAGAGCTTTCACATCCAAATGAAGAACAGCTTCATATGTACTTTTATTTTTCTCAAAAAAAAAAAAAAAAAAAAAAGAAAAAAAGGAAGAGGAGGTGGGAAAAAAAAGAAGAAGAAACAAAACTAAAAGAGAAAGACATAAATGAAATAGAAAATATCCCTATTTCCACTTAAATATAAATTTTACATGAAAGACGCATTGATACCTTCAATGTATTTTCGTGACTTTTATGATTTACCAACAACATCTTTGTGCTTTTAGTCCATAATTGAACTGGATGAACTGGAGTGTCTGAATTTGCACAATAAAATTAAGGTAATAATTTTGATTCACTTTGGTTGAGTAGATTTTACCTGATATAACTCAAAACGTTATGGATGGATTTGACTGAAAGTTTCAGGAAATGTTGATACTGGCACGAGGAACAAGTGATAAAGGTTCGGGGGGGGGGGGGGTTATCTGCCTTGGCTGAGTCTGCACCCTCCCAGTGCTTTTCTAGTTTGGATTTATTACTCAGATTGGATCTTTTTTTCTTGTTTGTTCACATTGAATTTTGATGTGGCTGACATTAGCTTCCAGTATGAACTAGTCTATCCATCCATTCATCCATCCATTCATCCATCCATTCGTCCATCCATCTGTCCGTCCATCCATCCATCCATCCATCCCAACAGGTGAAGGCGGGGTACACCAAGGACATGTCACCGGTTCAACACAGGACTGATACACACACACACACATGTATGGACACACATACTGTACACACAAATTTAGTTTTGATTTGTTTCTTTACATCACACTAACTTGCATCCACTTTAGGGATGTCAGTCTTTGAAGATGCTTGGAGGCGTTTTGCATAAATCATTAACCATAGTAATATTCTGAGACATTATTTGTTACAGCTTTTTCAAGAGATATAATTCACATTATTAAAAATAAAAAAAAAGTATAGCACTGGTGTATTTACAGTTGAGGCCAAATGTTTTAGTTGTGGCAGAAATGGACTCTTTGCATAACTTTGATTTATTTGCTAATAAAACTTGTAAAAACTTATGAAATGCCTACAGTTGTTTTTAGTGTAACAGTGTCATAGAGAAAAAAAAAATCCTAAAAATGAAAAAGAAAAATATACGCTTTCATAAATTTTGGCAACGTCTATAACTTTGAATCCATCTGATGTTTGATAAACTCTCACAAAAACAAAATGCACCAAAACTGAGAAACTTAGATGTGAAAACATGAAGACGAACGCTGACCCCTGTGAAAGGGGTCAGATCTCCAATCTCATGCAGTTGATCCCTGAGCAAAACTTCCCATCTGTCTGCCATGCTGCCCTGCACTCCCAAGAGAGTGCTTAAACAGACTGTCCAGAAATTAGGAGTGCAACCAAAACTCTCTTCATGGAAAAGAGAAAGTTGTCAGATTGTTTGAAAGCAGTTACTCAACTATCGGTATGACTAAACTTAATGAAGGGGGAAAAAAACAGTGGCAGTACATAAGACTACTGCGACTAGGCTACACTGGCATGAAATCTACGAAAATATCTAGAGGTGTAAAGTCAATCTGTTCTGATATACAAATTTAGCTTGCACTGTATTTGAAAATTTTTACAGACTGTGTCCGAAATCACTCACTCACTCCCTACATCGGGAAATAAATGCAGTGCTCTACATAATGAACTCAATGAAAAACTTTTGGGACACTACTACGGCGCTGTTTAACCATAGAACAATTAAATTACATGTTTAATAAAGTTTGACTTACTGACTTATCTGATTGTTTTGATTCACTTAATGCACCTTATTGTCCAGTGCACTTTACATGTGGAAAAAAAAAATCAAAAATAAACCCTTCATTGACAGTGTGCCTTACAATCCAGTGCGCCCTAAAGTGTAGAAAATACAATAAACGTGAGCAACAAGGGTTTGTAATATACTAACCTTATACTGTAGAATCTGAATTGTTTTTCAATGATTTGCAAATTGACAGTAAATTTAGAATTGCAGAGTGATTATATATTTTTTTACTTACTATAGCAGCTGTCAATTTGTTTCACTAAATCAACACTTTCTTTAAAAAGACCAAACAAATGAGTGACATAGAGTCAGCAGGTTGATTCCAATCATTTCTATACACTACCACAGTCAATCCCAAACAACAGATGTGACGTTTACCATCCCAGTCAATGGCGATTTCCTGAAACCGGTCCCACATTCTCAAACCCTCCACCCCCTCTAGACCTTTCCAGATTTTTAAAGTTCAGACCATTGATCAGTAACTTTGACGCCTGCACTCTGGTCCAGAGCCAAAATGATAAATGTTCATATGGGACGATGGCGCTAAGTGCTAAATCAATGGGGCCAGTCTCTCTGATGTGGATATAGCGTTACCGAGAAGGCCGGTGGCACGAGGTGGGGAAGATGGTTCCCGGGGGAAGACTTTTGGAGACACAGCACCACCAGGCAACGCTCCAATCCAGGGGGTTCATCATTCACACGATCAATTACAGCACCTTAGCAAAGTGCTCATTTTGGAGGAGGCATGTCGCTCTATCAATATCCTGTCACATGGTGTAATTGATGTGACAGAGATGTATCTCAGACAGAGTTAGTTGATGTTCTTCATCATTTTTGTTGTGTCTATCATCACTGTGGGACACATTTAGTTTCAGTTTCAGGGAAAGTGAACCACTGATCTGAGATTTTACAAATAATATCATCTCATCAAATTCAATCTCACACTTTCTGTTGTTTAATTTAGTTTTTAACTCCTGTTTTATGTTGTGGTTAGTCTTATATGCGTCATCAGTGGTAGTATTGTTTTGTTTTGCAGAGTTGACTACTTTTAAGTTCAGGTTTTGTTTAGTTCTGTTGTTAGTTTTAATTTTTCAGGTGCTAAGAGGAAACCCCAAGAAGGCATGACATCAATGATTTACAAACTAACCTCATTAAAGGTCACATATTATGGAAAAACGTATCCCTGTACCTGGGGAAAGTAAAAACAAAGCTGGTTTTACCTGCAATTTTATTTCAGTTCAGTTAATGCTATATTGCTTTTGTAGTTTTATGCAGTTTTTCTTGTTTTGGGAAGCTCTTGTTTTTGTTTTGTTTTTTAGCTGCAAAATTTTTTTCACTATTACTTTCAGCTTTATGTAGTTAACACTATCACATGCTGTTTGCAGAACAATGGCATATAGTCATAGTTAGACCATCAAAACTAATCAAAAACAATGGTTATGCAAAAAAAAGTACTAACTCCTGTATATATCATGTGACTAAAACAGACAGAAAATGAAATTTGGAATGGTTAACAGTACTGTTTTTGTCAGTACAATGACATAGTTATGGACATAAGTGTATATGTGTTTACAGAGCTGGGAGATCAATCTTTCGTTTTTTAGCACTTTTTAAAAAAAAATCATAAATACATAAGAAATTATAAATATAAATGAAATATAACAGCATAAGGGAGGCCTAAAGCTTCACCCTCCTCTTATGTTATAGGTCAAAGTGACCTACTTTAAAGTTATCTATCTATCTATCTATCTATCTATCTATCTATCTATCTATCTATCTAAGGTCAGACTTAAATAAAAATCAGATTGTGATTAATCCTGAACTATAACCACAAAAATCAAACATTTTGGGACACTTCTGCACGTCTCCAGTGTGAGTGTACCATTAGAAGTCCACATCCAGTGTATAATCAGGTCCTTTCTCTGAACCTCAGTTTCTTCTTATCCACTCCTGCTTTGTAACTATACAAAGTGTTTGGCTGCAAATAGGTGCAGACTTCGGTGATCATTATGGCCGCACAGTGTTGTTCTTGGGATAAATTAGCTTTCTCCGTCCCAAATGGACATTACACATGCACACAACACCAAACCATGCTGTCGGGGAGGAGTCTGGGCAATGTTGCCGCCACATTAAGTTGTTTCCATCATTAAGGCTTTCTGTTGCTTATTTCCCCTGTGAGTCGTGTGTTTTTGTTTTGAGGGAAGTATCTATCAAGGTTGAATGCGAGGCTCAACTGCACTGTTGATCGGTTATGTGTCAATGATTATGTGTCCCACTATCTGTCCTTTTTGTTCTCTTTTATTCCTTTAAATTAACAAAACAAATCCCTTGAAACACATCGATGGAAATGAGTATTTAGATTTCATACAATATAAGCATTTGCCAAATGAGCAATTTCTCAAATAACACCACAGTATCTGTAATCAGCCTCACTGCCAGGGTCTGTGTGTCTTACTGTGATAATGGTAGCTGATATGGTCGCTTCAAATTAGCCATAGTTTCTTTTCTTTTTTTTTTGCCATAATTTTGAATGTGACTCGGGTTCAACTGTGCTGTTAGGGACCGGGGACAAAGCAATGCTGATAAATGTATGAAGAATCTGTTTCAACAAATACAATCCTGCCCATAATGTGGGAATAATTTTCTTTTCAGATACATTTCTCTCTTTATTCCTTTTTATACACGTTAGTAATTACCTTTTGACCAGGTCCAATGATACATACTGAGCTCCAGTTACACTTTATCTATCAAGAATAAATCTCATTATACCAATTATTTCATGAGAAGAGGTAAAAACTTTTTTTTTTTATATTCTGGTCAAATCACAGGGTTGCTTTAGATTAATCATGATCAAAACACTTCATGTCGGTCAGCTATTGTGGTTTTATTTAATTCAAATTTCCCACAAAAAAACTAAAAATACACTAAGAAACAAAAATACAGAAGGAAACAATACAAAACATACTGAAATCTACAAAAATGTACACTAAAATCTAATACAAAAAAGTGATGAAAATATCAGAACATATTTAAAAACTACTGTAAAATACAGCAAAAACACTAAAAATGTGATAAAATATACAAAATACACATAAAAATATGATACATTAAACATGTTTATTCAACACCTTTCACAGTTTCAACAAAACAACTTGAAACAAAACAAGAGCAAACTACTGCTCCATGAAACTACATTATAAGTTTCAATCAGATTAATCATGATGATGGATTAATCTGCATTAATGCATTAATTTTGTCTAACTAAAAAGCCCTAATAAAAAGATGTATTTGTGTTGTTGGCGTTAAATTACAATATGACATAAAGATGCAGAACTAAATAATATTTTTTCTAAACACTGGTTTGAAAAGATATTTTTGAGGGATACAAGAATGATTTTTGATGTATTGATTAATAGCCTAAAACCAGAGGTGAAAAGTAAGTAAAAGTACTATGTTACATTAGCAATTTCTTATCTCATAATTGACTTTTTTAAAATCATAATTTTTTAGTTTTTATCTCATAATTTTGAATTGTACTCTTTACATTTCTAGAAATATCTGTACTTGATACTCTTTACATTTGCAAAATAGACTGGTTACTTTTTCAAACTAAACAGATGTGACAGTAATTAAAAAAATTAAAAAACAAAAAGCAGTGTCAGAGGGAAAATCAGTGGAAAGAAATTGTGACTGTCTATATCATATTTATGACTTATCTCATAATTTTAACTCAACAATTTCTTATCTCATATCTATGTCTGTATCTCATAATTTTTACTTTTAGTCTTATAATTATGCAATTTTTTTTTTTAAATCTCACCTATGACATTTTTGTCGTAATGATGACATTTCATCATCATTTTTTTTTGTCTATTTTTCCTACATTTCCTGCTCGTACCCACTAAACTGAGTACCTGTGACCTGATCAAACACATTATCTACACACTAACTCACTTTTAAAGGCTTTATTTTTGGATATTTTTGAAACTTTTCAGTTTTTTTCCTCGTTAAATAAGTATTATTTCATTCATGGCAAAGAAATACAGTTTTACTTTTTACTTTATTACAATTGAGAAGTCGTACTTTTTTACTTTTACTTCAGTAAAATAGTGGAATCAGTACATGTTTTTTCACACCAGTATCTGTACTTCTACCTAAGTACAGAATGAGAGTACTTTGACCACCTCTGCCTAAAACTGATTTTATTCTAAATGTTCAAAATAAAGTAAAAAAAAAACTAAAATCAAAGACGCAAGGTGTTTCCCATTACAAAAATAATTTCTTTACAATTTAATTTAAGTGAATATTTTTAGGACCATTTCATAATTTAAAATAAAGCAATCCAAAAACTAACAGAAATTTGACAAAAGTTACAGTATTTACTAGATTTCAACAGTGCAAAAGAATAAGTAATTTCCCTCAAAACTACTTTCAGTGAATCAAAGTCCTGCAACTTACAAAATTAATGAGTACTTTTTGTTGTTTGTGGAAAAAAAACCTGCATGTATTGATTTCCAATTGAGTGAGAACCGGTTTGAACCACTCAGATTATCATCAATATTTAAGTGAGCTTTGAATAAGTGGTATTTAAAGACTGTTTTGCTGATGTTTTGACCTTAAGTGTCTCATTTTGGAGACGTTCAGGGGAGTGTTTTGGGGAAAGCCAGGTCAATATGGAGACACACGCAAGTCAATTAATGCTGTGAAGTGTCTTTTCTCCTCTTTCAGACTGAACTCCAAATGCCATCTGCTAAAAAAGTCACCCTAAACTTGACCCTACTGCCTCCGGGGGTTGATTGACCTCTGCCGCCAGACCCTGCCCATCCACAACCCCCACCTCCCCACACCCAAAACAAAACAAAACAAAAAAAAAAACCCAAAACTTGCCATCCTCAACATGCTTCAGCTTGACTCGACGTGAGGATTTGATGATTTGTCATTAGGCAGTGACAGAGAATTACAACCTGCATCAGACCCCGCCAAAACAAAAGCATCAGGAAAACAGAGAATGAAGGTGGTGCTGCTGAGGTAGGAAGAAAGGTGGTGGTGGGAGGGATTGGGTGGGGGGGCATTAACAGCCCATTAATCTACCAGAGAGGGCCACAAGTGTTCTGTCTTGGCCGCTATTTAAGATGACAGACATGAGGGCTAGACAGCACGTTACCCAGAATGCATTCCACAAAGGCGTCTGAGTAAGGTGCGCTTTCACTGACTCACAGAAGGCATCGTTGATTATGCAGGATCTGCTTTTCATCTTTTCTCGCTGTTTGAGCCCCTGTCTGAGACGCCCAGAGGCTGAAGACCAGCTTTTAATTATAGAAGGAAATGTTTTATTTTTCCTTTATTTAAAACAGGGAAAATCGTTTATTGTACTGTGTCGCCAATATTGTTTTAGAAAAGGCAAAGATGACAAGATACTCATTAAAAGACGTCTGAATATTTGCATTTTGCTCCTCTGGGGGGAGGGGGCTGTGGGGCAGCCGTTTCAATACATAGGCCTACATTAATATGCAATTCCTTTCATTACTTCTGTTGATGGAAAATGAGGATTTTAAATGCATTTCGCACAAAATGTTTGTTTACTAGTGTACGCTTGTAAAGTTTGAAGGGATAAAGTTTGAGCAACTAATATCTGTTGTCTTTGTAGAGCCGGAAATAGTCATTTAAATACTGTCTCTGTTTTATATTATTGTAATTTTGGAAATTCTGCCTGTATTATGATTATAGACATCCTGTATAACGAAACCATCAATAGACTCTTAAGTTTTGGTCATTATTGTCATAATAAACCTTCTATAGATTAACTTTCAATGTTTTTCTTTCTTAGTACAGGTAAAAAAGAAATTAAATAGTGTATACTCCTAGGTTAAAACAGTATAAAATCAGACATAGATAAATAACAAATCACTTAAAAGCTAAAATAAATGAAAATAGAGATAAAATACAATAAAAATAAGTAAGAAATTAAAATCCAGTAGCGAACTACGTTAAGTTTGTACATGTGTAATAGTTGTTGTGGTGCTTTGACTTCCTGATAAGGTTCAAATCTTACACTAGTTGTGCCCCATGGAAGCAGTATTCTTAATTAGCCTTATTAACCTAGCGGCCATTTTTACGCTTGAAGGTTACGGAAGTTAAACGGAAGTACACAGCTCCATAGGTTGTCAATCACTAGCTTCAGTGTATTAAGTGAAGGGTTGGCAACATGCCAGTAGTTTGAACCACCAATCTCTCCGTCATGCCGGAGTTAACGATTGATATTGTTGAAAAATGGGCGTGTAAGGACTGCAATATGTCTCAGGCTGTCTTCCTGAAAGGCTACAGTAACTGGGTTGTAGGCTAAATAAAGTTTAAGTAGGCTAATGGCACCGCTAGCATCACATCAGTACTGATAGCCATAGCCATACTAACAACAAAATGGAAAGAATAATCTTGAAATAGCATAAAGAATGTAGCGTTATGTAATTACACATTCATATTTTCTTACTTTACATGACATTAGGTTGATTAGATGGCTGTTAGCGCTATTTATCACTGATGCAACTCTGGTAAGCTAAGCTAATGTGTTAGCTAATGCATTTCAGTGGATGTAATTATCCTTATGTTACTGTGAAATATGAGCCAGGATCCCTCATGGTGTTTTTAATCCATTCACACCCGAGTGCCTTATCTTTGGAGAAATGATAGAAGGTCTGTCCACGGTATGATTTTTTTTTTCCTTTTTAAGATGCAGCAGTGACTTGCTATTGCCGTCAGGAAAGTGTTGTGTGTAGCAACAAGTGTACCCCTCAATGTCATTTGAACATTCCAGGTGAATAAAAAAAAAGAAGAAAAGAATTAATGGCATTATTATTTATTGTAAATGTTGTTTTTGAATGTATTGAATTTCAGAATTTTTTTCTATAATTTTACAGGTGAAGAAAGTTGCTGCTGTTTAAATACTTGTTCATCTTGTTCCCAAAAATGGAGTTAAAACATACACAGCAACTATTTTGATGTTTGTCACATTTATCACATGTAAAAAGAGATGAGCTATTTCCACACAAAGCTAGATATTACAATATTATTATTATTTTTTTTAAATCTAATAAAAAATTCACTTTTGAGTCAGAAAACATCACATATATAAATGGTCGTGGTCAATAATCAACTGGTTTATTTGATTGGAATGGTGCACATAAATACAAATTACTGTTAATACTCCAACAAAAGTAGAACATGAAGGACTAAAGTTTTATTAAAATACTCTTATGCAACACTGTGCATTTGTAGTACCACTGACACTAATACATAACAAACACTAAAATGAAATCTGTGGTAAATAACCAAGAAATAAAGATTTAACTTAAAACACTCATATAATTTAACATATTATTAGAATTTCTGAAACATATCTGTATTACAAGTTTGATCTTATAATGTACAAATCACAACTAAATTCACATATTTTACATTATCCATTATTATTATTACATTTTGCATATATATACTGTAAGGGGTATCTTATTATGTCGCATACGGGGATTATTAGATTTAATAAAAGAGTGTTTCTCTGCTTTAAATGTGTTAATTTGAGTCTCTACTGTATGTTTTTATATGCATATGTATATATAAGAACATCTGGAGGAATACGGCGACAGGTAATTTGACCCCTAAACAATAAACAACAATTAACAATAGAAAAAAAAAATCAGCACAGATATGGACTTGTATTTATTGCTGTTAGAGATCAACTGAAGGCCTGTTTCAGATCACTTGGGTATCTATCAGGCTCAAACACTACTCTCTGCTGGACAATAGATAACATGCTGCAGCTATTGATCTCTGCTGGTATTTTAAGTTTTGGGTGAGGGGTGCTCTATCGGGTTTCCTGACACAACTGCTCAGTCTGGTTGATCACTTCCCCAGCTTTCCCTTATGTTCCCAGGACGGTGCAAGAAGAAAGGGAACTCCTGGATGAACAGGATGAGTCTGAGCTTTTAGTGAGTAAAGACGTAGATAAGCTTTTAGAAGTCGAAATAGTCTGAAAGCATCGTCAGAGATTGTGGATTTGACTGAACGAAACACTACTCTACTTTTTTTTTTTTTTTTTTTTTTTTTTAGGAAGTATCTGCTTCAGACATTAAATGTGCTAAATCTTACATACTTTAATAAGATGAATCAGAAAAGAAATGACAAAAGTGCTGGCCTAGTAGGGAAGACTTAGTGTCATCAAACAGACATGAGTGGACAAATAGAAAGATAATTTTAATATCAAGTGATTTAAAGGAATTTATTCACAAAATGTCACAAAGTCACGTGTATTTCATCTTTTTATATATATATATATATATATATATATATTTTAGAAAATATTACATGTGCTAAATCTTACTTTAATAGGATAAATCAGAAAACAAATGACAAAAGTGTTGGTTAGTTCATGTTTTTAATATATATATGATGGTGTGTTATTCCACATATATGGTGGTTTATGTACATGTATACAATGGATTTATAAATATTCCACTAGAAAGAACCTGTAAAGTGAATGGATCATAATGTGCAGACAGTGTTTTGAAGTAGATCTGACACCAATATTCCTTTGGACTAATAATAACAACAACAATAATAATAGATTGGATTTATATATTGCGCTCTTTGGTCACTCAAAGACGCTTTACATTATTGACTTATTATTCATTCACTCTCACATGCTCTCTCTAACAAACTACATTTGTAGCCACAGTTGCCCTGGGGCAGACTGACAGAAGTGTGGCAGCCATTTTGCGCTTGTAGCCCCTCTGACCACCACCAAATATTCAGACACCAGTGTGAGTGACACTGGAAAACCTATTCTCTTTTTCATTCTAAGAATTTCACATTTTGACCTCAGACTTATCTTGGAAACTTGAACCAACCAGCATTTAAGACTTGAGTTTTCTTTATCAGTGACACACATGTGGTAACATTTCATTAGTTCACGTGCTCTCCTAATTCCAAGAAATTATGAATGACCCATCAAACTGTAAACATATTGATTTGATTTGAATGCTTTATTTCGAACATGTGCAGAATGCAACAATAATCAATACAATAATAATAATAATAATAATGATATTGATGGAATAACATGTAGATTTAACAGTTAAATGGACTGCAATTATTAAGCATATTTTATATATCTTCATGACATCCAAAACTCTACTGGGAGCAATTTAGGGTTCAGGGTATTGCAAGGACATTTTGACACAAGGACAGACAGATCCAGGATTCAAACCGTTGACCTTTTGGTCTTTAGATGACCCAGTCTACCAATTGAGATTAAATTACATTCAATGACATGTTTCATTTCATTTCAGCATTATGGCCTTGTAATTTAAACAGCATTGTATTGTTTTCCAATTTTTCAGTTTTATTTTCTCAAAACAATAGAAATATATAATTTTTTATTTCTGAATCTGGTTCGGTTCACACACTCTTCCTGTAAAAACTAGGGCTGTCACGTGATTAAAACATTTAACAAGATTAATGACAGGGTTGCTTTGGATTCATTTCAATTATGATCAAAACACTTTATGTTGGTCGACTCGGGTTTTTCCCTCAATCTAATCCAATCTATTTTTGTCCACCGTCGCCCCGTGTGGGGGACATAGAAATGCTGTTTGTCCACTGTACTCTCAATAACTTTTGACAGCTTTGATGGAGGATCACCAAATTCACACCACACATGTCTCTCATGAAGGCCTTGATCAAGTTTGACGATGACTCGTACTTTTTGACATGTTTTTTGTCATTTGTATGACAGTGGACAGGATATATATTTATAGAGCACACATTTAAACAACCCGAAGGATGTCAAAGTGCTATATAATAAAATAAACATGATTAGAAGCTAATGAATACTAAGCCAAAAACACAATAACACTTAATAAATAAATATATAAATACATTTGTAGCACATTTTTCCACAAAATACACAAAAAGACAGGAAGAAAAACAAAAAATACAGAGAAAAAAGATTAAGCTAAACATGCTAAAAATCGCGAAAAAATAAAAAACACAAAAATGCGATGAAAAATCCAAAACATATTCAAAAACTCGACTAAAATACAGAAAGAAACACGAAAAAAAGAAATGTGATAGACTATCCAAAACAACTGCGGAAATATATATTGTGTTAAAATGTTTAATCAGATTAATCATGAGAATGGATTCATCCACATTAAAATATAATGATGTTAAATACAGGAAATTAAAATGTAACTTTAAATCAAACAAAATGTGTCTATATAGTGTCACATCATAATAAAAGTTACATCTGTTGTATTTGTTGAATAAAACCTGCACTGGATGTAGCTTCATTTGATCACTCTGTTCTTTTTTGTTTCTCAATCAATCACGTGTTGCTTTTTTTTTTTTTTTGTAGGTAGGGGAGCCATCATTGCATCCTGATGTTAATCAAATAAACAGCACATGTTTTACACAGGTTTACCATCCCACATCCATCACAGCTTGCTTGTATTCTAATGGTGTAATTATTCTAATGTTGATTAAGCCACTTGGGTAATTAGCATTTTTGATTGCAAACGCATCCGCAGGTGAATTGAAGGGAAGGAATGAAATCAAACAGTGACAGTAGAAACTACGTTCAGGCACTTGTAAAAACTCTGTAGATGCCAGTGTCATTTTTATGCAACAAACAGGTTAGAACATTAGAAGTATTAACTGTGTTCACAACCTCTCACACAGGCGGGCAGACAGCATTATTACCTATAGAGTAAGATAACTGTCCACAGATTGGACACCCGTGCGTATTTATCTGAAGTTGTGCATAAAATAAATATTTGTGAGTTCTCAAATGAGTCCAGTCGTGCATAAAATATATTAACAGTAGAATGTTCATAATGTCTTACTGTTAAATTAACACCCTGAAACATGTCAGGTAATTAATACCTACACGTATGTCTGAGATAAAAGAAAATACTAACTTAATAGAATATATTATGTGTATTTTCTCCAACAGAATACAGATGGAATAATGATGAGTTCAAAAATTACAAGTATGACTTCAAACTTTACCACATCTACGCATTTTGACAGTTGAGTCACTTGTGGGAAGTTGTATTAATACCATAGGAAGACTAACTTAAGTCATACTTTTCCATCTGTATTTTAATGGATAAAATCCACACAATATATTTTACGCACGACTGGACTCATTTGAGAACTCACAGATATTTATGTGATGCACAACTACAGACAAATAAGCATGGGTGTCCAATCTGTGGACATGAATATATTAACAGTTATCTTACTCCATACATACACACACGTTTTTTTTTTTTGGTAACACTTTACTTTACGGGTGAGTTCATAACACATTGATAGTAGCTGTGATGAACTGCACATAAAGCATTTATGACTGATGAGAAATGACTCAACATTCATACCAAAACTTTCATGAATGTGGAAGACAGAATAACTTTTCAAAATAAAAGTCCAACAATCAAGTTTAAACACTATGTGGAAAAGCAACAGCCATGGTGTTATTCACATTCAACACTGAAGAGTAAAGTGTTAAGAAATACCTTTTTCCAGTGTTAAACTTACTTAACATTACGTAGATAAATAAATAATTAATTACTCCACAGAGTGTTGATATGTAACTATTTTAAAACATGACATAACACTATTTTTTCATACAGATTCTGCTGGAATAGGAAACAAATGCAAAAGTTTATTTAGAAAAAAAAAACAGTACCACAGTTTTTCAATGTCTAACTTCTCACTCAGTTTGAGAACAGAGGTTGGTGGGCAGGGCTTTTATGAGCCGTGTTTTTAACACTGAAAGGTGTCTTGCTCTTATCGGTGTTGAATTAACTCTGATAGAATCACTTTACTTTAACACGGAATATATGACACTAACAGTGTAAAACCTCTGTTAACGCCAATTATTTTCACCAACACTGGACGTTATCTTGTAAAATTAAATATTCTTTTGGAATAATTAAAATGCATTTACACTGCTTTTTTTTTTTTTTTTTTTTTTTTTTTTTTACACTAGCAAAGTTACTGTGTACTGTAGTATAGTATAATATTATATAATAAAGTTCTATGTCTGTCTTGTGTTCTTATTTTATTTGATTTTATTCTGGGCCTGACTGACAAAATTTCCTGTCCTGCACAAATGGAAAATAAACGTCTATTCTATTGGTTGAAAGGGGTGCATGTTAAAGCGGTGCAGCTGAGGGAAGCCGCAGTCTTTAAGTGAGTCAGATCAGATAGCCTGGTGAACTGAGCCGTGACTTAAGGCACCCCTCTTAGTGTACTTTTTTCTTGCTTTGGGAAAACATGTCTGTTGAAACAGTCAACAGAGTGCACCAACGGTGGCCTTAGCCTGCGTTTACTCAAGTTACCCCAGATGGACGCCCCC
Source organism: Siphamia tubifer (assembly GCA_020466265.1). Lineage (NCBI taxonomy): Eukaryota > Metazoa > Chordata > Actinopteri > Kurtiformes > Apogonidae > Siphamia > Siphamia tubifer. The sequence goes on along the minus strand of CM035792.1, from coordinate 14,856,235 downwards.
GCCACATGGTCCCTTCGGCCCTCCAGCAGCAACCACATCTTCTTGCCCTTGAGAGGGACAGAGGATATGTGGATACCACGCTGTGTTTGGGTTTGTGTGAGTGCACATGTATGTAGCTGGGTTTGTGTGTTTACTCTGATAACTTTTTTCACATAGACTTCATGGTAAATAATGAACTGATAATGAGTTTCGTTCTTTAGCACTTTTTAAAAAAAAAAAAAAATCATAAATACATAAGAAATTATAAATATAAATGAAATATAACAGCACAAGGGAGGCCTAAAGCTTAACTCTCCTGTTATGTTATAGGTCAAATTGAGCCACTTTAAAGTTTGAACGTCGAGGAAAAATAGTGAAAAGTATTTTCTACTATGAAAATGTTTCTTCTTGCCTTAATGAGTGTAATCAATATAGAATATGAAAATGGTTCATCTCAGATATTTGTGATCACCCCCCTCATGTTTTTTCCACAGATACTGTTCAGGTCAAACTGCTAAATTTGGTTTTTGTTTGATATGTCCTCTATCTACCTACCTACCTACCCACCCATCCATCCATCCATCCATCCATCCATCCATCCATCCATATGGCAAAGATCACACTTTATTAAAAATCTGATTGTGATTCATGCTGAAGTATAACCACAAAAATCACATTTTGGGACACTTTGGCACTTTTTAAGAAAACTATATTCAAGTATTTAAAAAAAAAACAATCCAGTGTCACAATATGATGGAATAAACATATTCAAAGAACCATTTTCACAACCAAAAAAAAAACACTATTCCAGCTACTGTATATACAAACTATCAGGTGGCATAACACTTCACACAAATCACTTATATCGCTCTAAAACTGTTAGAAATTCCCCTAGAAGCCAGTTTTTACTGTCTCTACCTGCACTGAATGTAATGACACTATGGCTGATAAATCCTGTTTTTATAGTGTCTCATATCTTTGGTTTTACATTTGCTTTCAACACCATTGACTTGATAGTACTAGTTTGACAGCTGCACTGTTGACACAAATATAAATGGAGTTTCAATGAGGCTTGTTGTTATGTCATCTTAGGCACTAGGATGCACCGGTGCATTCAGGGACTCTCCAGTGTTAATACCAGGGGGATTATACAGAGTAGGTAACAAATTTGTCAGATGTTTATTTGTAATAAATATCATAATATATTATTAGATATTGACCCGAGTCACACCCTGATGTTATGGTTCTTCTATCATTCATGAAAGTTTCATCAAAATCTGTTCAGAACTTTTTGTGTAATCCTGATGAAAGACAGACAGACAGACAAGCAAACAAATGGACTCAAATTTAATACCTCCTTAGCAGAGGTAATGCGGTGCTCTAGATTATAAGACACACTGTCCTTTTGTGAGAAAATGAAAGGCTTCTAGTCTTGAAAATACAGTGTATAATGACGTTGAAATGACGTTATTTTCGTTCAAATAACTGTTTTGCATGTCACGTAGAGGTCCAAAATTGGTCTAGACTAACCCATGATTTTGACTTGATCTGCACATCCATTCGACATCCAATGTTTAGTGGGTATGTGTCTGGTTTAAACGATGTGCTAAACATGAATAAGAAACCACTGTTATCCCAGTTATTCAGCTTTGTCAGAGGAGACAAAGCTGAAGGGTGCTGGATGCTGGGGGTTGTTGATGGTAGGGATATGATGAGCTGTAGTGCTCATCCATCAAGACCACTTACACGCCATAGGATCTGCTCTATAGCTGAGGGGGGAAATTAAGTTATAGACCCACATCTGCTGATACCCGCTGGTTCATTAGAGGATCCGCCTGCTTAGACAGCAACTGTACGACATCAAACACACTGCAAAAAATGCTAAAGTAATCATGGTCGAACCTATCAAGAAAAAAAAAAAAAAAACCTTGAACATCCAAAATAACTTGCTGCAATGGCACAAAAAATTATAAATATTTATTAGATGTAGGTACATTTGATTCATTCAGTCTGTTTACATGGGAGTTTTTATTCCTGTTTAATTCAGAATGAAAGTTAATTCTGTTTTAAGATGACCATGTAAACACCTAATTCCTGTTGAAAATGTAAATTTGGAATTAAACTTAATTTCGAATAAAGTCACTGGTTTATTCCAATGTTCTGAATAAGATAATTCCTGTCCTATGTAAACAGTTAATTCCACTTTAACGTTAATCTTGTCGTTCTGCACATGCTCCAGGTCTTGTCGCAATGACGCACATATTTCACACTGCCAGCATTAGTGTAGGAACATATTTCATGAAGGCTGTACGAAGCAAGTGTTGGAGTCACGGCAAAGTTAAGTGTTTGATTGGAGAATTGGAAGAATTAAAATATAATTGAAGGGGTGCTCAACACAACAGGAAGTTGTCAAGATGTCACATGGGTGTTCTGTCCAATCAGAACCCTCTGAACCCCCAGCTCTTAAAGCTAAATTAACTAGAGCAGAATACACCCATCTCCTATGTAAACGCATATTCTGAATAAACATGTCCATGTAAACACAAAGGAAATACCTTTAATTCCAAATTACTTTATTCAGAATAAATCATTTGGAATTAAAAAAACGCCATGTAAACACACAGATTGTGTCTTTTCTTTATACTCCTGCTACTAGCATATTAAACATTTTAAGCAGTTTAATCACAGGGTTATTTAGATCAATCACAATTAAATACCATTCCTTTTTAAATCTAAAAGAAATGTAATAAAAAAAATTAATTCTGCATTTTCATTCATTAATCTTCTGAACTCACTCTATCCTCACTAGGGTCAATGGAAGCCTAATCCAGCTACAACAGGCAAAGGTGGGGTACACCCTGGATAAGTCATCAGATCATTGCAGGGCTGAACATATATAGACAAACAATCACTCTCACCTATGGCCAAAATAGATTAACCAGTTAACTAATTATCAATGCGTGTCTTTGGATGGTGGGAGGAAGCTGCACTTGATGATTTTGTTCCAAGCTAGGCAATACGTTAGTCGAAGTATTAACAGAATCCCTGACTAACATACACTTTGCGTTAATATAGTTTTTTTAACCTGGAAGTTTTTTTGCAGAAAATAAAACTCTACTAAAAAAAAAAATTTTTTTTAGTGTCTTCCATCTACTCATCACTTGGACAAACTGCCTGAGAAGCGTTGGTAGACTCATTGTGTGCTGCAGATAATGGATGAATTGCCTTTAAAAGTTTAATCAGATTAATCATAATGATGGATTAGTTAATTTTGGCAGCCCTACTTTATAAATAACATTATTTATGTTAATTTAAAAAAAGTGTTGGTTCTGCAGGGTAGAAATAGAACAAAGAAAAGAAAAAAAGAACAAGAGTTTAAAGTAAAATAAATAAAGAATTTCTTTGGAATATTCATAAAGATGCACCCGTAGCTGACTTGGACATTTTTTGCAGTGCATCTCTTGAGTAGCAGAGCTTTTTTGGGTTAAGAAGGAGGAGAGGGGAGTAGAAATGAGGAAGAGCAAAGAAGTTCATTCTAAACAGGAGGCCTGTATCAGTGTGGTGCCGCCACCACAGCCCTATGCCAATTAAACTGATTGGATGCAATTGGCTCATGTTGCTTACATTGACAAAAAAGTTAGTTGGCTGTTGTTTCAATTAGCAGAGATGGAGTGCTGAGAGATGGGAGCGGGGCGGTAACTAAGGGAGTAGACGGCTGCTTTTACTTATCTTGTTATGAGAATTTGCTTGTATTGAAGATAATCATGTATCACACAGGGTTCAGTAAACCTTAGTTTTACTGCTAGGCAACACATTTCAGATAAATTGTTTCCCTAATGAGATGTCTACATCTGAAATATGTATTTAGTTCTGCAAAAATGCATGGATTTAAGTTTAATGTGACATATTTGTGTTGTATATGAGTATTTTAAAGTAATAGTATATGCTCTAAGTCAGGGGTGGGCAATTCATTTTCTTATGGGGCCACATGAGAAACTTTGATAGTTGTTAAAAGCCAAACCACCTGCAGCTCTGCTCTCATAAATAAGTGTTAATGAAACAATACAATGAAAATGTGGAAGACAGAATACAACTGTTCAATGAATATTCACAAAAACATTTTCAAAAATGTGTATAAACAGTTCCACATCGACTTTATTTGAGAAATAAAGTCAAAGCAGAGCCTCTCTTTTTTGTATATCTCAGTTCTTTTTCTGTTTCTTTACCTCTGACTTTAAGTGAAGAAATATAGTATTTAGTATATATAGTATACAGCTGTATTCTGATTGAATCTCTTTTTTTCGTGTTAACTAACCAATAAACCAATCAGTGCATCACATTTATAAGGATAGAAAATATATATATATGAAAAAAAGGTAATTTAGCAGATCCTTCAAAATAAAAGCAGTGCTGTTATATTGGTTTCAAGTATAACTATAACATAAGCTACATTTCTACAATGTTTTTGAATTCAGAATGATTTATTCTGAATAAAATCATATGGAATGAAAGCTATTTCCTTCAGGTTTATGTGGAAATGTTAATGTCAGATCAAGGTTTCCATGTGATATAGGTGTATTCCGCTCTAGTTAATTGGGCTTTCAGACTTGGGGGGGGGGGGTTCTGATTGGACAGAACAGCTGATTAATATCTGGATGTCTACCTAAAGGAAACAACCGTGTCCAGTTCCTGTTTTGCTTTCCTTTCAACTATCAACATGGAAGACCAGATATAACGTACATGCGATTTTTGCATTTGTTAATAATTCTGAATTGTTCTTGGTAGTTTTAATTTTTTTTTAGGTTCAGCTGGACTAGTTTTATTTCGAAAGTGCAAAATTTGTCCAGTTCAACCTAGATAATTTGAGTTGTCACTTGTATAGGTTATTACTTAAGATCATATCTGTATGTGGAACCTGCACTAAAATGAGTTTGACACCCATGATTGTAAATATCTTCAGTATAATTTTTGATCTTCCCAAATACACCCCACGGGTCGGATTGGACCTATTGGTGAACTAATTTTGGGCCCTGGGCTACATGTTTGAGACCCCTGTTGTAGAGAATAAACCAGGACAAACCAGGACTCATAATCAGAGTAAAACTACAGATACATCCCAACTGCATCAAACACACATCTGCATTTTACCAGTATGTGTCCAACAGTTTCTGAAGGGCTATATGCACCATTTCGTAACAGAAATTCTAGAAATGCAATAAATAACACTGACATTGAAGTAGAAAACCTCCCTATTGCTCTCTTGTGGCAGCACTCGGGTTACAGTATATTTTTAGACACTTTGTATTCTTTTTGTGTTTGAGAATCTCTAAAGTTATTCATTCATTCAAGAGGAGACAGAAATACAAACTCTAATTGAAGCCACACTGTAATGGTTTTAGTGGAATAGCCAAGATATGGCAAATATAATATGAAGAATATAGATGGACAGAATCCTGTTTACTTTCTTACAGTGCTGATTTGCTGACTATGCACTCTCAGTTTTAGTTACACATTCATTCCATCAAGAAGCAACAGATTATTGTGTTTGCTGAGTCACAAAATGTATTCAGATCTTTCCGTCTACACTTATGCATTTCCAGAATCCTTAAAAAAAGTGGATGGGTACCTTTTGGGTTTTTCAGTACTGTTTTTAGGCATCAGTGACTTTATTTTATTTTTATTTAACCTTTATTTACCCAGGCAAGCAATTCAGAGCATATTCTTTGTTGCAAGTGAAAATATGTGTTATATAATATAAATATTTATTTATTTCTGACCCTTTACGTGTGACATCACGCCGTCGTCGCGCTGCTTCATTCAACCATGATGGATGGCGGAAGCAAAAGAAAACAGTCGCTGCCTTCGACCTATTTTGTAAGTTATAAGTTTATCGGCTAACTTATTTTATTTAATTCAGTTTTGTTTTGAAAGATGGTCTTCTCTTGCTGTGCTGTGGGTTGTGCACAACAGAAAAAGACATAAACCTAATGCTGTGTTTTACCGCAATCCTTTTGAGGCGAAAAGGAGGCAGCTGTGAATAACTGCAATTAACCGCAAAGACTGGCAACCCTCGAAGTATTCAAGACTTTGCAGCAAACATTTTGTGCACGGTGAGTTTGCAAACTTTAGAGATTACTTCTTAACTCATCCATTGACTAGAGCAACATTCTCCGTCACTAAAAATAGCACTTCATGAGACCACGACCCTGCTGTTTTAACCTAGCATGCTAGCCTAACAAAAGAGAGTTTAGCTAGCTGCCAGTGTGTAGAAGTTAGATCAGATACATTTGCTTCAATGAAAGAAGATGATGTCTTACCTTTGCAATTACAAGTTAATCTCCAGCACTGGCATAACATCTGGCATTGGTTACCCGGGCCGACTACAAAATACAGGTATGCATCAAGACTTTCGTATGCCTTTAAGTCAGTACCTGTATATGTGTGACTGCTTAGTCTTGTATCCCACTAGGGCTCATATGGACATCACAGGAGACAGGTTTGGTCACAGCAGGATCCCCCTTTTTATTGCTGAAATACAGTGGTGATACAAACACAGGCGTAAATAGTGGCAAGTCTCAGGATTCTATTCTGTCTTCCAGAATACTTTTATTAATAACTCTAATGTGTATGTGTGTGAGTGTGAGTGTTACAACATGTATTATAGAAAGCACATTAGATAATTAAAACGATACACACTGCAATTACTTCTATATATGTGATGACATTGTGGGACAAATAAACATAAAATAATAGACTGCGTTCACAGAAAGTGATCGTATCGTGGTAACATTAGTTTACAATGGTTGAAGATACATACATAGCAATAATCTCAATTATGATGGAGATACATGGTGACCTGTTTTATTAGTAAAATGAATGAATGAACAATTGTACATGTAACATGTAGCTACGTGGGTGCAGCGAGACATACAGGCAATAATGTCTGGTCACGAGGGAGCCAGCTAATTCACATTCACAAAAAAAAATTCTATTTGTTACCTACTTTCCTATCTGCTCATTTGTTGTTGTTGTTTTGTTTTTTTGTATATATGTATATGTTTAGTACTTCAATTATGTATTATTATTATTATCATTATTGTTATTATTTTTATTATTATCATTTTTGTACTATATACTCTATTGCTATAAGGTGAATTCAGGTTAATAGGGAAGTGAAGAAGGGGTAGGATTAAATAAGCTTATGCTTCATCCTACTCCTTTTCGGACATGTCATTGTGTATTATTAGTATTTTTTAATAATTATTATTATTATTTTATTGGTTATTCTTGCATTCTGCACATGTTCGAAATAAAGCATTCAAATCAAATCAAAAACTTGCTAGCATCTTGACGTGACTAGCTCAGAAGCTAATAATGAACCGAAGCTTCTCATGAAACACTATTACATTACATAAGAGAGGGAACAATAAAAAAAACAATTATGTTACCTGGAATACAGTGGTGGTACCACCACAGGTGTAAATAGCGGCAAGTCTCCGGATTCTGGAAATGTGGTCAGAACAAAGTAATATTAGCTTGCTAATCGGACATGTACAAAACCGTACTAAACTATGATTATGCATACATTACATTACGTTTAACGTATCAGTCTGTTTTCTAATGACACTGCATGGTAATATATGACATATGCATACTCCAAAGACTTTAGAGTGTAAATAGTCTCGGACTGCTCATTAGCACAACCTACCTTTTCCGTCTTCCAGAATGCTTAGAAGCAAGCCTCGCGCTGTACCACCATATTAACTCTAACAAGCTACCGATAGGCGCCCTTGTACCATTTAACATAATTCTACACAGTATCAAGATGTACCCTGTTACATATGGTGATATGCCGTTTATGACATAATGGTAAAGGTTATGATGAGTGGAATCTGGCAGACTTGTTGCTTTGGATAATTCAACAAGTACATCCGAAAGTATAGGTCTGCAATCCGGTTTAGGCTAACTTCTCCAAATAGTGTTCTTTGTGGGTACCAACAAGATGTCCCACCTCATCAGACAGCGTCTAGCAATTCAAGCAAAGTAAATAAATTAAATATATGTTAATGTTAATCTTACTATAACAACGTTTGCTTTAAATTCCCGCTACTTTCCTATGAAGATTAGTTCACTTCGAGCTTACTTCCGCCATTCGTCACGGAACGCGACTGTGCAAATCGTAGGCGGAATCCGGGAAAAGTTCCGCCTTATAAGAGCTAGGATTGGAGAGGCAGCCTGTCAGTCAAAGTAGCTCCCCTGCCTACGTACTTGATTCGAAAAATTCATTCTTAATCATAACAGCCTGCGACGCAGATTTCCCTTTCGTAAACGGTCGTTGCAATCTGAAAGGGTCGATGCCATTCAACGACACCCCTGACGTCATGACGTACGTTACGTCCCACAGACCATAAACCATAGCGCGGGGTAACCATGGTTACCAATGATACACAGACTACACAGAGCACACAATGGCCGATAAAGACATAAAAAGACGTATAGTCTGCTATTAAAGATGTTGCTGCTAACGAGAGTGCATATAAGTCGAGTATCGATGAGAAGGTTATCCTTTATTTCATACCTGAAGATTTTTTTTTATCGCGTCATATCAGTAAGCGGTACAGCACAGAAATGGAAAGGGAAAGTTGTCTCTGAGGACATAACAAAGGGAAACCTGGATGACTGGATATCGAGCTGCGAGCAGATAAATAACGTAACTATTAAAATAAAAACAAAGAAGAGGCCAACAAGCGGGTATGTTTTGCAAAATTAGTACCGATGCTAGCACAACACCTTTGTTCGTATCCGCCATTTTTTCATAAACAGTAATGGGACGTAACGTACGTCATGACGTCAGGGGTGTCGTTGAATGGCATTGACCCTTTCAGATGGCAACGACCGTTTACGAAAGGGAAATCTGCTTCTGCGACAGCCACAGTGGAATGAGTTCGCATTCGTTGCGTCGTTTTAGTCCATACTAGATTACGTACAGGTACTACTCAGAAAATTAAGAATATCGTGTAAAAGTTTTTTTATTCAGGTACCTCAACATAAAAGGTGAAACCAATCCATTTATAGACTCATGACATGCAAAGTGAGATATATCAAGCATTTATTTGTTGAAATTTTGCTGATTATGATTTACATCTTATTAAAACTTCAAACTCAAAAACACAGAAAATTTGAGTTTTGCTTGAAAGTGAGTTTACTGAAGCTGTACATCCGAATCAGCAAAATCAAAACAAATAAAAGCTTACAATATATTGATTTTAATACTATTTGTCTGTATAATATGTACATTCCACCGTACAGAAATGCAAGCACCTTTTCAGGATATTCCAGTTGTCCGAGTAGCTATGTCTTGGAAACAGCTCAGCCAATCAGAAGCAGAGTTTGGCTTTCCCGGATTCCGCCTACGATTTTCACAGTCGCTCACGGAACCGTGGTGTCATAGAGTCACGTGTGTGCAGACTGTCACTAACCCAGATGACAGTTTAGTTATTTATGGCCATTGTAGTCATTAACATCAGCTGTTCCCAAGCCCATAGAATACATCCAGTTGCTATTTTAATTGATGGTGATGTGATAAATAAAGTTTACACTGTTAAACAAAAGTGCAGTTTGCTGTTAGCATCAGGCCAGGAGTCCAAAGGTTAAAACCTGACTATGGATAAGAAGGTTCTCGATTGGGGTATGCCTGCTGTGATGATGAAGGTGTTTTGTACACTTCCTGAACTTCCTTGTGCATTCCATCATAGGATGACTTTGGCCTCCTCCATCTTTAAAGAAATCTGAAATCCTTCTCTGGCTCATCATTAGCTCCTTGCTGCTACCTTGACACCACTAGTTAAATAAACGTCTCTGCTGACACCAGAATATTGTTCTATGCCACTGTTCTTTCCAGTCTGGTTGAGGTTTAAAAGTGTATTACTCACTTCAAAACAAAATGTTTAATTACGTTAAAACACAAGTATGGAAAGTAGAAAAAATGTTTGGTTTTTTTAGTTTTTTATTTTAGAATTAAAAAAAAAAAAAAAAACAAGTATGCCTGAATTTACTACACCAGTGTTGCAATTGCATGTGTCATCCAGTCTACAAGTAAAATAATTCCAGAATATAAAACAAATGAAATATTCCCACATGTGTGTTACTGAGTCTGGGATTAAAATGGGAAATTCTTAGAATGAACAAGAGAATAGTTTGTACTCCAAAGGAATATTGGTCTCAGATCTACCAGATCTACTTCAAAACACTGTCTGCACTTTCTGATCCATTCACTTTACAGGTTTATTTTCTAGTGGAATATTTACAAATCCATTATATACATGTACATAAACCAGCATATATGTGGAATAACACACCGTCATATATATTAAGAACATGAACTAACCAACCCTAATGTAATTTGCTTTCTGATTCGTATTATTAAAGTATGTAAGATGGAGCACATTTAATGTAGGAAGCAGATACTTTTTAAAACAATTGTAGAGCAGTGTAACCTGATGTTTATCAAACTGGAAAGTTTACTGCCAAATCAATTCTGTAGAAGATGATGGTAAATGTCTAAATGAATCATATCTGATGTTTCTGTAAACTGGAGAAGCTGAATTTGACCTCAATTATGTAAATATATATCAAAATGATGATAGTAATTCATTTTATGTATTTTTTTAATTTAAAAAAACCCTCTTTATATCTATTTTGTGTTTTGGTGGTGGTGTGACGAACTCCAAAACAGTCTGTGAAAACTGTACTGTAGGTATAGTTATGGGAGGTAAGCGTTCTATGAGGAATTTATTGAATGTACAGTAGTTCTATGAATTAGAAGTAATAATTTCACCATCTATGTTTGTATTTGTACTGTAATTTCTGAAACCTATCATAAATCGGTGCACCTAGATGCTTTTGAAGGACTGTGCAATGAAATTTAATTTGCCTGAATATGCTGAATGAAAATGAATTCTAATCTAATATATAAAATGTAAAATTATTGGTGAGGACTTGTCTATATGGCCCATATTGGAATCCACATCCTTGTTGTAACATGTCAGAGGTAAATTTCCCAACACTGTCCATCAGTTCGCATCACCCTGATCATAGTTCTTAAGGGTCTGGAGTTTGTTTTGATCTGTGGAAGAAGGTTTCAGAAGGTTTACCACAGACACTTCCTCTTAACAGACCAGTATCAGTCACCTCACAGAACCTCATTGATACAGGAATGAAAATACCTGAAGAACCATATGGATCTCCTGCCATCCTCATGACGCTCCAGACTGCGGAGTATTTTTCAATTAAGCATTTCATTTCTGACAGTTGAAGCAAAACCACTGAGGCTTGAAACGTATGAATGATGGCACTTAGTGAGAAACTACCGTTCACGCTCCATTAACCAGCATCAGTCACGTTCTAGATGGGAGGATTAGGGCGAGTCATGAGTCAAATGTACAATCCAACATGTCTTCCTCTGACCCCTATTTCTTCTTCTCTTAGTTTTGGATGTGAAGCCGTTGAAGATGTGAAGCAGGAGGATGCTGGCTGCCTGGCTCTGCTGTCCCATAAGGGTACTTCCTCTGTTAGGATTGCTTTTCCTCTTATCTAGATTCTTAGATTAGTCAATTTGAGAGCATAAACAAGTGGTTAGACAGGAGAGCGTCAGTTTACAGAGGAAAAATAACACTGAAATAACAAGAAGGTTGGAAAAAACAAACCTGTGGAATAATAATAATAATTTTTAAAAAATCAATATATGCCAGTTAGTGAAGCTTAATTTTATAACATGGGGAATTATAATAAGACTTGTCAAAGTACACTGCTCTGTAATTTTTTTTGGAAAGTATCTTTTTCAGTTGTGAAATGTGCTAAATTGTACACATTTTAATACAATGAATCAGAAAAGAAATGACTTTAGTGCTATAGCTCATGTTTTTAATATATATGATGGTGTGTTATTCCACATATATGGTGGTTTATGTACATGTATACAATGGATTTGTAAATATTACACTAGAAAGAACCTGTAAAGTGAATGGATCATAATGTGCAGATGTAGATGTGAGACCAATATTCCTTTGGACTAAAACCTATTCTCGTGTTCATTTAAAGAATTTCACATTTTGACCCCAGACTTATCTTGGAAACTTGAGCCAACCAGTATTTCAGTCTTGAGTTTTCTTTATCAGTAACACAATGGTAACATTTCATTAGTTTTATTCTGGAAGCATTTTACTTGTAGACCAGTGTAATTAATATAGCAAATGTCTTCTATGTAAAGAACATTTAAGTACAATACAAAAAGTAAAATACTGTCACTGTAAAAATATAGATTTCTATATCTGCTAAAATGTTTAAATAAACAAGTGAATGAAAACTTCTTGTCCAAAGATTAAAAAAAAAAAAAAAAGGAAAAAAAAGAGGCATTATAAGAGTCTGTATAGTGTAGTAACATTCAAATGTGTGCCATATCTAACCTCTGGCTAGTATTAATAATTAATTTAGTTTTAGTTTGCTATGATGTGAATTGTTTAATAAAAAAGGAAGTCATTTTTCAGATAAAAAAAAATCACAAAACATTTCACCAGGAATGGAGTATTTAACTCTTTGATGCATGAATTATGAGAACCTTAGTCAAGAATTTTTACAAATTTTTTTCCTTTAGGCATGAGCAAAGCACTGTGATTTAAATCTTTTTAATGAACCTATTTTTTATGCCGTTAATAAAATATCCACTCAGCTGGAAAACATGTATTGAAGCTTTGAACCAAAGAAACATGTATTTAAAACGCAATATTAGAACACTAAAAATTGTCAAGAATTAATACAATATTTGTTTAAGAGGAGACTGTTAATTACAGTCTAATAACAACAAGCAATTGATTTACAGGTAAACATGTTAGTGCAGATCAGGTATTAAGAACAGACCAGTTACTTTAATGATATGAACTAACTGATATGGAACTAAAACAACAAAAGCTATGAATATACTAGACAACAACTGTAGAACAACTGTAGAACAACTGTCCGCTGTAGTGACCAGTATACACCAAAGGGTTAGTTAATCAATGAATTACATTTTGACAGCTATACTTTTTCATATACACTGAAAAAAGTAAAACATTGAATCAACTTAAAAAATCTTTTTTAATATGTCACACAATAAACAAATCTAGTTGAGTGAATTAAATTCAATTAAAATAACCCTAACCTGAAATTTAATTTGGTTCACTCAACTAGAATTTTTTTGTGTGTCAAAAGTAAAAAATTATGACATAAAAACTCAAAATCACAAGATAAAAAGTTAAAACCATGGAGTGACCAGTGTGGAACAAACGGTTAAAAGCCATTTTTGTCAAAACAAAATTGAGTTGTATTGCCTTGGCTGAATCGTAACTGAGTACTAAACTGAACAGTTTATGGTTTAAGGATCATAGTTTTAAGATTTCAGAAGTTGCAGGATAATAATCATTTACACACATATCTTACACTCTTTTATCAAACACAATATCAGCTGATTAAAACAAAGATTCTTTGTACATTGTGGCAATTATATGTAAAGGCCTGACTTCTTTCATCATATGTATTTTGCCAGTACAAGAAAAGCTGACGTCCCACAGTCTTATCAGTGCACATCAAAGGTTCCATCATTTTAACCGTGTTCACTGTTAATGGTTATTAACCTGATCTCCCCTCAGCATCCGCTGACGTGAGGGTAACACAACTCAAGCAGAAGATCCGAGATAGGCCGACGAATGAACGAGTCTTATCTGGACTGATTGAAAGTAGAACCATGGTGGTAGTATTTGTATTTCTCCAAACACTCTCCGCTTTGTCATGGGATTATTATGGGCTGACATCAAGGCTTTGAGCCCATATATCACCTGTTCAGAGGTGGTAGATGGGGGCGTCTTCACACGCTGTGAAGGAGACATCCTGTGAAAACAGATCTATATCAAGGCTCTATTAAAGTAACAAAACTGCACCAGGTCAAACTTATTTCCCTGCTGAACCAAGCTAATGTTAATAACTTCAAATCCTGTCCTGTTCATGATGCGTCAAACACCGTCTTATGAGATCCAAAGATTTATGTTTGACCCCCGTAGTTTCACATGCTGTGTGATATATCTTGAGAGAGCTTAAACAGATGTTTTATGTAGTTGTTTCATGTCTAATTGTGCTTCTTTGATATGTTGTGTTTCCACCGAGGAACCATGGCAAAGACAATTTACTGTCACCTGCAGAGAGACAGACATTAAATTTTTGCTTATTCTAATTCTAATTATTCCTACATGGAACATTTGGAATAAGACTGCCATGTAATGCAGTTTCTTCATTACCAAACTTAAGAACCAAAGTACATTTCGCTGTTGTAGTAGTTTAACCAGGCAATATTTTTTGTGTAAAATTACACCCAGCTGGGTGTCCTGCTTGGTTGGTCATATTGTGAGATCACATGACAGCCATGTGTTCATGTCAGCCTCAATCTCAAAGTGGGACTGCAGCAGAGAAATGCCCCCGATTCTTACTAATTGAAATACTTTTACACCCTTTTGCCCAAATGTAATTATAACGTCATGTATGGGCACTGGAGGAAACAGCAAGAAACAAATTGAAATTTAAAAGTGAAATATAAACCGTCTCCAACAGTGAATAAGAGCTTATGGTGCCCAGAGGAACTGAGAAGTCTGGTCACGTGAATAAAAACATCCACGTTTCAACTTCTTAAAAATATGCTGCAATAAATTCATTTGATTAATCCCAAAGGAAATTATTTTCTGCATACGTTTTTTTATTTTATGTCACCCAATAAAATAAATAAATGCACAGATAACTCACAGAGAACATAAACATGTATGGAAAAAACATATGCGCAAGTATAAATATTAAATGTAAAAGTAGAAAAGTTAAATATAAGACAATAAAATAAACATTAATGCTTCAAGGGTTTAAATCTTACCATTAGGCCTAAGACAAAAAAGAGAAAATTCCAAGATACTCTCTTGTATGTGAAAATTTAAAATCCCTATTAAAGACCCCAACACGTTTCGGCATCCACGCCTGTTAGGCTGACCATTAGGCCTGTTTACATGACAGTTTTTATTCCTGTTTAATTCAGAATTAAGGTTCATTACTTTTTCAGATGACCATGTAAACACCTAATTCCAGTTGAAAATGACTATTCCAGAGTAAACTTTATTCCGATTTATATTTATTTATTTCACTCTTAATTCTGAATTGAATAATTCCTCTTTAACATTCTTCCTGTCATTCTGCACATGCTCCTGGTCTTGTCGCGATGACGCACATATTTCTCGCTGCTGACATTAGTCTGTTGATTCGGTTGAGCTGCTGCTTTGTAATTATTACAAAAATAAACACAAAAATCACATGTAGTATCTGTCCTTCCATGTTGATAGTTGTAATGAAAGCAAAAGAGGAACTGGATGTGATCGTTTTCTTCCAACATCCATATGTTAAGTGGTCGTTCTGTCCAATCAGAACCTTCTGTAGCACCGGTTTTATTCTTGTTTTTTTTCCCCCTTATAATCAATGAACAAAAAAAATAATAATTTGCATCTTTTTATTTAATGGAGCCACGTAACTCCAGTTAAGTTATCGGAGTTAATCATTCAAATTTGTAACTGTATGTAAATGTACTGACTGAAATCTGCCAAGTATTGTTCCCTTTTCCAAACACATATGCTCCCTTCTGCACATGCTCTGTTCAGTCCAGGTCAAAACTGGATGTTTTAGAAGAAAAACATCCAGGACATGACATGGCAGTGACTTTTTTTTTTTTTCTTCCTTATAAAGAACAACAAAAAGGAGGAAAAATGCATCTGTTTATCTGATGGAGCCACATAACTCCAGTTACGTCCTTAATCAGAGTAAGGCACAGCTGTCAAACATACGGTCCGGGGGCCAAATCTGGTAAAACCAAAGGGTCCGGTCCAGGCCTTTGGATGAATTTGTGGAATGTAAATATCACACAAATATAGTCATTTTAGTTGAGGTTCCACATTCAGGCCAATTCACTCTCATAATAACATATACATACTCACAAACCAGACTTTTTATCTTTGTAAATGTCAATGTTTTCATTTAGTTACACTAAAATAAAGTCTAAATTTGCAAAATCTGTATAATCAACATCCATAACTCCAAAGCAACACAATAACAATACTGTTTACACCAGAGGTAGAATTAATTATTCTGTGGTTAATTCTGATTATATTATATTATGTGCAATTAATATATATATATATATATATATATATATATATATATATTAATTGCATCCTTCTGCATATATTTTTCACTCCTGTATATTCTGTATAGTGTACATAGCATATAGTCTTTTTTCTTTTTCTCTATATCTGTGCTTGTGTACATATATTATTTATCTATATGTTTCTTCTCTTTGCTGTCCCTCTATTGCTGTATATCGCTGGCTACTGTGACGTGTGAATTTCCCCCGATGTGGGATCAATAATCTATCTTATCTTAACCAGAACAAATATGAACAACCTGAAATGTCTTAAGATAAGTATTTTAATAATATTCTACCTATTACTAAATGTTTCGTGCATTTTAAGATATAATATACCCATGTAAATGACAAACTAAAGCCTAATGATGTTAAAATGACACATTTATTTCAGTTTGTTCATGCTATTCACATTGTTTGAAAGGATGGTTGGTAGACGTAAACATTTTCATGATGTAAAGCCCCCCCCCCCCCCCCCCCCCCTCTCTCTCTCTCTAAAACATGGTCAACAGTTTGGGGTTGATTATTATTGAAATGTTTTTATGTTTTTTATTTTACTGGTCCAACTCACCTCTCAAATTTAGCTGAACTAAAATGCGTTGGGTGACACCCCTGCACTATAAGTAAGGCATTAAATAGAATTTCTAAGTACATGTAAACTGAGCGACTATAGACCCCATATTCACAGATGACATTTCCACCAACTTGTGTAAAGGTTGGTGTTAAATGAACAGATATAACAAGCGCTACATCAGCAGACAGCTAAATACAGTTTGTAGGCTAACATCAATACACGTCTCCCCTGGCACTGGTGTTGTGACTCCCCTCACGTTCAGGAGCTGTCAGCACTTTGGCCACAGGGAGCTCAGAGTGCAGATGACAGGTGGAAGAGCAGAGCGGCTGCACTGGAATGAAAATGGCAAAGGCTGGACAGCATGGCGACAAAACGTTTCAAGAGGCTCGATAGTTCAGAGGATCCGGGAAAGAGATGCTGTCCAGATGCCTCTTTTTTTTTTTTTTTTTTTTTTTTTTTTTTTTTGCCTTAGCTGAAGTGTTCATTCCATGAGTCAGTGTCTTGCTGTTACTTTTTTCCAAGCTGCCATCCTGAGGCCTCTGCTGTAGTGAGACAAAGGCAGATGGGAATGCATCAATATTAGCAAAAGCTGCAGGACGTGCACAGACACGCCGCCCTAAAGTTCAGCAGTGTCACGCTCTTTCTGTGACTCCGCCACTGTGTAATGTTGTGTATGTTTTTCCTTCTGTTTAGCTCTGAAGTAACTCTTGTAAGCGGTTGAAAAACCTGCGCCGGCCTGTTCTCTTATTTCTACCAGAACGATCCTTAGGCTTTTTTGTAATAAAACATTATTACTATGAGTGATATTAACTTTATAAATCGTTAATAATCTTTTGCTAATGATTGCAGTTGTTTGTCTGCGGTTAATCTCTCATCATGATATCTTGATTTTTTTGCTTAAAACGCCTGAAAAATACGTCTCCAAATGAAAATGACAGCTGTTGTTCAACTGTTTGGAGTGCAGATAAAATAATATTAGGTGTTTTTGTAAAGGTAACACCTGGTAGTTTGGTTTAAAACACTCACTTTTACTGTTTATTTCACAGGTAAAAGGCTGAAGGCTCCAAAACACCAATAAATTTAGATTCCTGCCACCTCTCCTTAATTTGTTTTGCTTAACCCTTTAAACTTCCACTCAATTTTGCCTAAATTTCTTATTAAAGTGAATCGAATGTTGTTCTTGAACCATTTTAATAACATGCAATTGGTATTTGCTTATATTAGAAATGAAAATATTAAGATGAAAACTGGAATTTTGGAAGCGGGTCCTGTTAAATAAAGCAATAGATAAAACATTTGTGGATATTTATTGATGTTTTGATGCGTTTTGGACTACATATGGACAATTTTTTGTTTGTTTTGGGATGTTTTTGTTGGACTATGACTGTGTTTGTTAGAATATGGTTTCTCTGTGGATAATTATGAGGCATAAAGGTTCAGATCAGCTGTTTGACATTTGTATTTTGAACAAATGAGTGATTGTACCTGCTGTGGTTATTTTATCAGAAAGTGGTTTATATCTTCTGAGGTGCGAAAATCCTCGTTGTCAAACTACATTAGGTCATGTGACATTTAGGACAGGTTTGGGTGGTTTGATTAACATTTTTGAGTGACTACTTCTGGCCTATATGTGGACCCTTGGAAATTTAAAGAGGTGAAAACCAGGGTGAATTTGTCTGTATTTGGTAGGTATGCACTGAAACACACCATTTATCAACAGACCAACGTCTTGGCACTTTGCAGTTCAAATTTGAAAAGTTCTCTTGTAGAAATATCAGTTTTAGAGGATTTTTTTTTTCTATGGTTATGTTTATCTGATTTACAGAGAAGATATTTGGAAATTTTCTGGGAAAAAAAATAACTGTTGAATGCTTCAAATACACAGATTTTTCCTAAAAAATGATGAAAATTAATATTTTGTTGAAAATGTAAAAAAAAAAAAAAAAAAAAAAATCACCAACATAGATGTGAGGTTGTACTTTAAATAGTTTTGCAGTTTCCCTGCCTTTGTAGATCTGACATGTGTTTTGGACCTAAAAAGTGGATTATATTCGCTGGAGTGTTACCATGGAAACCACATGACATTTGTGACAGATAACAGCCTTCAAAAGTAAGATAAACCAGATTTGTCATATTTGGCTTTTGTGTTGACCATACTTTTGTGTATGTAGTGTTGCAGCTTCAGAATGGTTTATATATTCAGAAAAAAAAAAAAAAAAAGACTTTGTTCACTTTTATTTGATGTGAGACAAGTGCAGGTGCATTAATGTGGGAGCTGTATATATAAGTGTTATTAAAATAATATCATCTATGTACTGGGCCCAGGATGTAAGGCTGGTAAGAAGTTAAACCCCACAACACCTGCTTCATCATTAACATTGGAAACGGCAACAGGCTCATTTTAAGCGCTGACATAAATTAACTTGTGTCCTTCTTAATAAAAGCGTGCTATCTGGTTTCGGGAGGACTCTGATCCATTGGGACTAATGCATTTTCCTCCTGCTGAAAGTCTGCGCTTGTCGCCCAGAAGATGTTTTGAACAAGTTGTTGAAAATGGCAGCCACTTCACTCATTCTTAATCCAGATATTTAAATCCTGACACTTTTATGGGTGGACAGTCAAAGGAGAGAAGGAGCTGCTCTGCTGTGGAACAAAACAATCCCCTTAGTTACAGTAGCCAAGAAGTGGAAAGACGCAGATGTGAAAGATCGCATTTCAGATGAGCGCTGATACAACCAATGGCCCCAACAAGCCTCTGCAACCGAAAATATGCGCCGTACGTACTTTCCACGGACGATCAAGATTCTGTGAAATGACCCATTAACAAATTTCATCTGAAACATTTCGTCACAAGACTATCCTCCCAAATATAAATAAATAAATGTATCATTAAAAAGGAGCAAGACATGGCAAGACAGCTGAGGTCTTGAAATAGCAGACGTGTCTGCTGTACTCGTGTGTTTTCATCCACCTATGGCACCATCACCGCTAAAATCTAGCCGCTACAAGTGGTTTGACCTCGCTTTGTAACCAGAGACGTAGTTTTGCTTTGGAATTCACAAACTTTCATCTCTGCAGTCAAAACCTTTCATCACAAATAGCTCAGAGTCTTGATCTGCCGTCAGTTATCTGCCAGGAAAAGTAAACATGAAACAAAAGGCCCACACTTAAGGAAATATAGGGTAACAGGAACACTGAGAAACATTTTAATTATGGGAAATTTAAAGATGCTTACTTGTTCAAGTGATTCACAGCTTATGAGTCGATAAGGAAATGTTTTTTTTTGTGTGTGTGTGTGTTAAAGAATTCACACAATGTCAAATGTGTTAAGTACTGTTTTGTTTTGTTTTTTAATGATCGGAGCATCATTTACAGGATGTTTTAATTCGGAGTTATTTATTCTGATTAAAATAATTTAGGATTAAGGATATTTTCTTCGTGTTTATATGGAAATGTTCATTCTGAATTAAGGTTTCCATGGAAACGGGTGAATTACGCGCTAGTTACTTGGACTTTAAGAGCTGGGGAGTACAGAGGGTTCTGATTGGACAGAACCCTGGATATCTACTGGAAGAAAACAATTGAGTCCATTTCCTGTTTTGCTTTCGTTTCAACTAGCAACATGGAAGGACAGATACTACATGTGATTTTGCTTGAAAACTTCACTATTTCTCATTAAACTCAAACGACGTTCTGTTTTTATCTCTACAGCAATTCCATAAATAAAATGAAATGGCATGACTGGGGGTCTTTTGTGACACTTGAAAATATTAGTTTTCATTCTTTCTTAACTCTTCAAAGTAATAGATGCTTTCATTCGCCTGTGAAGAAAATGCTTTCCACAAATCTAACCATGAAACTTCAATAGTACTTCTGAGATTAAATGACTCACTCCGATAAAGCAGATGGACCTGCAAGAAGCAATTCAGAAAAGAAAGGCTGTGATCCACATAACAGGATGAAACTACATTTAATGTCAGAGATTGAAGTAGACTTTGAGTTCTTTAAGTGTGTGTGTGTGTGTGTGTGTTTAGGGCAGACAGGTCATACATATAGGACTATGAAAATGATGATGTTTTGCAGTATGAGCAATTCAAATTACATTCAGACACATTCTCATTCACGTGACAAGTTGAAATTATTTGACTGTATATGCATTGAATACTGGTCATATAAAGCATTAAAAATAAAAGAAACTAACCTCGTTCAATGATCCAGTAGCAGAAAATTATGCCCGCTGTATGCATGCGCCGTTAGATGGGGAAAAACCATAACACCGCCATAACAATTTAGACACAGTAACACTGTAAGGTAGAAAATTACATTTAAATAATAGTAACAAATAATCTGTAATGGATAACCATTTGGAAGCAACTTGCATATTTTATTATAGTTTATATTACAGGACACTTCTACCACTTCTACGTCAATACAACACTTTCCATTGGTGGTATTGTACTAAATGTACAAACTGAACAGAACTCCCCTTCGTACAGGCCTAAACATGTGATCTGTCAGCTCAGGAGTCATTAAGTCCATTTGGAAACAGTTGTTTTAGAAGCTTCTGACAAACTACCATCTGTCCTTCTGCCTACGTGAGCCTGAACTCTTAAATAATGCACATGTACCTGTATCTGCACACAAGCCTCGTTTGTTCTGAGCTCATTTGGATAATGAGCAACGCTGGTTTGGAGCTGCACATACAAGCAGCTCAGCGCCTTAACATTCCTGTTCTTCCCTGTTCTTGTAAAGGAGCAATCATTTCTTCATTAGCCTTTTATTTCTTTCTAACTGTTCCACTTCAGGGGTAACACACACAGTTTATTTGGGTACTCTTAATTACAAAAGGGAGATTGCGTGCCCTCCTCGCCAAAATGAATGTCTCTCTCCGCGTCCCAGAGGGCAACAGCAACTTAGACTTGGACTGTATCTGATTGCATTTTCCAGGATTGATGAAGTTATCGAAATACTGACCAGACTGACTGGGATCTTATCTGGCTTGTATACCACTGTGAAGTCCTTAACCTGTGTCTCTCACCCTTGAGGTGAGGAGGATTAAGAGGAGAAATACCTTTATTTCCTATTTGTTAGATTTTGAGATTTTTTTTTTTTTTTCTTTCAAAGGAAAAGCCTGAGGACTGGAAGCTCAGTCACCATAAATTACATTGTGCTGCTGTTTCCCTCCAGATAGCCGTTCAGGAGGTATAGCTTTCCTTCAGGATCTTTTCATTTTTCCTACTGTTATTAAACACAGTGATAGAATCCCTTCCCCTAGTTGATTCAGAAATGTCAGGGTTGACAACAAAAGGAGAAATATGGTTCACTGTTTGCCCTTTACTGTCGCCTTCAACAACAAATCAATGGCAAAGACTCAGTTCTACAGAAAACAACTGACTGACTGTCTACAGATGGAAATCGAAAAGATAATTCAGATGAAAATGATTCTAGTTTAGATCCACTTCTGATGAAGAATGAACATGCAACACATTATGATCCTCTTCTGGTCTTAATGAGTCTGATGCTGATTGAACTGTAAAATATAACACATACTTTAATGCAGTGCTAATGTTATCTCCTTTAGAATGGTACTTATTGGTCCTGTTTACATGAGAGTTTTTATTCCTGTGAAATTCAAAATAAAGGTTAATTCCTCTTTAAGATGACCATGTAAACACCTAATTCCAGTTGAAAAGGACTATTCCGAATTAAACTTTACTCCAAATAAAGTCACTGGTTTATTCCACTCAATTCTGAATTTGATAATTCCTCTGACATGTAAACGGTTTAACATTATTCCTGTCATTCTGCTCCTGATCTTGTTGCAATGACACACATATTTTGCATTGATTATATTAGATGATTTTATTAGTTCCCGAGGGTAGACTTGGTTTGCAGTCAAGTGATCCCTGCTCATATTGTACAAAACATTTAAACATTTAGGACACATACAAGTATTCCACACTGAACATTGAGACACCCTATTAAAATGCATAGTGGAATATGGAAAAAAAACAATCAAAACATGGTAAAATTCACTAAAATGTACCATCACAGTCTGTATTTAGAGGCTATATTATTAATTTCTCTATTAGCAGAGAGGACATAATGATGCACATATTCTGCACTGCCAACATTAGTATGTTGATTAAATCCAGCTGCTGCTTCATAATTATTACAAAAATAAATATGCAAAAATCACATGTAGTATCTGTCCTTCCATATTGATAGTTGAAAGAAAAGCGAAACAGGAAGTGGACACAATTGTTTTCTTCTGGTAGACATCCGGTCATTCTGTCCAATCAGAACCTCCAGTACTTAAAGCCCAATTACCTAGAGTGGAATATACCTGTTTCCCATTGATATCTTTCTTCGGAATGAACATTTCCATGTAAACATGAAAGAAGTAGCTTTAAATCCCAATGATTTTATTCAGAATAAATCATTTAGAAAAAAAAAAACACATCATGTAAACGTAGCCATTGTGTAATACTTTTACAGTTTAGTGTTGAGCTTTCCAGTTAATGCCTTTGACCACAGTACTGATGAAGATCTGAAGTTGGTCCCTGAGTGCCTTCAATGGACACTCACGGCTCCTAATGCGCTAAGTGTTAAATGCTAATGCTACTGTGTACAAATGCAGAGAGTGATTTTTCTTATTAGCATAATAAAATGAGTCACCTTGACCTTAATCTTTGGATGTGTCCTTAGAGGATGTGTATATTTATTCCACTACTGCGTAGGAATTTACTCCTATGTCCACATTGACCATTCAATGAATGAACTAAAGGCGGGTTCCTGCTGTAGGAACCATATGTAGATCCTGGAACCTTTTTTCACCCTTTCCCACAGCATACTACATAGTTCCTAGAACCTTTTTAGTTCCTCCTGGCAGGCAGGATCTTTTTTAGTTCTCCACGAACTATATGATGTAGGTGTTTGGTGATTGGTAGAGCCCAGACCACGCCTATTTCCACATTTCCTCATCTTTAAAACCATCTGTGTAGTGTCAGCTGTGTGTTGGAAAAAAAACATGGAGAAAGTAATAAAACGGACTGACGACACCATTTTGTTGCTATGAAATTAACATACGTCATAGCTGCTGGATTCTTCGTGTCCTAACTCTCTGTAAAGTCCTCCATTCTTGACATTAGATGCTGTATTTGACCATAATTAACATTTCTATGATACAGAACATAAACGCTGTGTCCTCCTCATCCTCTATTCTAGTTTATAGTAGCACTGTCTTCTACTTCCTTGTGCGATTATTGAATTTAGTGCTTAAATCAGAGGTGTCAAACATACAGCCCGGGGGCCACATCTGGCCCGCCTAAGGGTCCAATCCGGCCCTTTGGATGAATTTATGAAATGCAAAAATTACACTAAGATATAAATCACTTTAATTCATGGTTCACATTCAGACCAATTCAGTCTCATAAAAACCTATAAATAATCACAAGCAAAAATGTCTTTGTAAATATAATAATTTTTTCATTAAGTGACACTAAAATAAAGTGTAATTTCATCAAAAAATCTGAACAAATATGAAAAATTGGAAATCTTAAGAGAAGTAAGTACAATTTTAATAATATTCCACCTATTATAAAATATTTTGTGCATCTGTAGATTCAATTCAATTCAATTCAATTTTATTTATAAAGCCCTGAATCACAACAAAGTCGTCTCAGAGGGCTTTACAATAACATAATCAAGCTACAGAAATACATGAAAAGTCCCAGGCATCCCCTGTCCTTAGACCCTCCTTCTCGGCAAGAAAAAACTTCAAAACCCAGTGGGAAAAAGAAGAATCCAGTGTGAGCTGTAAATTAGAATGTATATGTGTCAATGATAATAAAGCCTAATATTGTTTGTTTTCATTATGTAATTTTACTTTTTTTCGCTCTAAAACAGAGTGACAAGTTCTATGTTATGTTTCGGGTGTTTTTACTGGTTCGGCCCACTTCAGATCAAATTTAGCTGAATGTAGCCCCTAGACTAAAATGAGTTTGACACCCCTGGCTTAAATAATACATCACTGTGGTGGAAGTTAGTGTTACATTGGCCCCTCCCATAGTTCCTACTGCCCTGTTTGAATGCAAACCTGAAAGTTCCCTATGAACTCTATAGTTCTAAGAACTATTTAGTTCATAGAACTAAGTTCTTCGGACTATTCTGTGGGAAAGCACCTTAAATCACCTTTTGTTCTAAACTGCTGTTTTACAAACCTTGAGAAAACTATCTGGGACTTTTTAGCTGAATTGTGTGACTTTGAATGTGTAAATAAAACAGTCATAACATCAGCAGTATGTCGGCTAAAAAGCCCCATCTATGAATGGATTTAGATACTAAGTAGTTATATATGAACATACTCTATTTGTTAGAAGAGTCAGTTTTACATACACACACTAATGCATATAACACACCGAAACACAGCCAGTACTTTCCTGGACGGTACCGATGTTGAGATCCATCCAAAAATCCTGGAGGGTGTGGCTAAAAGGCTTTAAATCTCATCCACAATTGATTATGGGCATCGAACTCAGTGTACATTAATTCAGTTTATGGCCATTAAAAGAAGAAGAATGCTTGGGCTTGCAAATGGCAAACTACAACTGTCAACAGTATGATGTATGGTAGCTTATTATATTCCCCTCATTATGATTAATAACATAGGAAGGGATCCTCCATTCTTGTCGAGATGGAAAATGTAATTAGCTGTCTTGGCTGGCGTTGCAGCCAGGCCTCCTCTTGGCTGCTCTCCTCCCCAAGATAAAACACCCAGTTTACTGCAGGAGACTCCACATGTAGTGCATGAAAATCTGCAGCCAGTTACTGCTATTCATCCTTCACTGCTACATGTGCTTTATTTATCAAACAGCCTTTTTTATGGACAAAAATAGATGGTATTTACTTCTTAAATGCTTTTGTGTTGCTAATATAAAATACAGAAAAACATCCTTCAAACTAGCATGAATTAAAAGTCCCCAAAATATGATTAATGTGATTAATTTCGCTTATTTTCTACACTATCTTATATTTATCATGTAAAAGGTCATGCAGTACTGTTACAGTCTTAGGCCACCATTAAGATTTTGTTGTTATGACCACATGTATATGTCAGTTTATGCATCAAGATATAACTGAATTCTGTATGTATTTATTTTATTACTTTGTTGGTATGTTAATTTAGGTATGTATGAATGGGTATATGCATGTAAAGATAAGTGAGTGAATGATCCAAGAGACTTGTTTTTTTCATATATGATGTTGATTGGAAGCTAAACTATAAACTGTTTTGTGGAGAAGGGGTGGGATTAAATACATTTTACTTCCTCTCAGTTCTTTTCAAATATGCAAATGAAGTCATATTTTCTTTAGTTTTTCATGTATATGTTGTTGTTTTGTTTTGTTTTTTTTTTGTTTATTTCACTCGTGGGGATGAAATGAAGTAAAACAAAATACAGGAAATATGAAACATACAATATTTAAAAAGAAAGTCAAAAATCTGGCTTTTCTCTTCTTTTTTAAATGTACTGTTATTTTACATCAGGTTTGGCTTAATTACATATCTGGGTGACTTTTTTTATAATGGAAACAGAGGTTACAATAAGTACAGAGACACTGACTTAATGCATTTTCATTCGACATAATAAAGGAGATGCTATTTTACATTCCTAAAGTAAATATAATCCGAGATGTCTGTATGCTACTGTTGATTATATGCATTGTGCCAGCTGAGGTTTATGAGGGGTGGGTTGGCAGGGCGGGGCGGGGGGGGGAGGGGGGTGGCTAATGTTGAGGAGCACTGGGAGGGCATCCTCATCATTTCTACAGCTGCACCTGCAATCAGCACCTATGAGACGGATCGAGCTAAATATCAATTAATGCAGCGATATCCTCAGTGAGACCCAGCTCACTTTCACCTGGAAGCAGCAGCAGCAGCAGCAGCAGCAGCAGCAGCAGCAGCAGCAGCAGCAGCAGCAGCAGCAGCAGCAGCAGCAGCAGCAGCAGCAGCAGCATCCTGATAAGTGCTCTGAACCCAGAAACACTGGTGTAAAAACTGTCCACATGCTATGTTTTACACTCAGTTTTCACTCTTAAATTTGATATTTCACTAAATTAGCAAGTGACAGCCACACCCTAAGCTTCTGAAATGTCTTTTTTTTTTTTTTTTTACAATTACCTCTCTTTTACACACTTGGGGCGTCTCATTCTGTCACTGAATGAAACACCTCAAGTGTGTAAAACAGGTACGGCAGGTCCTTCCTCCCTGCACCTGTCAAAATCCACAACAGAAATGGCTCCAAATAAACCATCCATTAACAGCACAATTCATCCAAAATAGTGCAACCATTTAAATTCATGCGTATACTGTATATTCTGGACTATAAGCCGCACCTGTATATAAGCTGCATATGCTGTATTTTTAAAAATCTAATTAAAAAATAGGAGTACACAAGTTCTATATGTTCTATCTGCTAAAGAAAAAGTTGCATATTCTTCTTTGCATTGATTGTTCTTAGTAGTTTTGATTCTAATTCCAGTTAGAGCACCCCTAGTGGTGGAAGAAAAATCCACAGAATAGCCATACCTTTGTATAAGCCTCATGGTTCAAAACATATGAAAAAAGTAGCGGCTTATAGTCCAGAAAATACGGTATATTGGGCTGGTCAAATGATTACAATTTTTAATTACATTAATCACAGTGTTGCTTTGGATTAATTTTGATTAATCATGATCAATACACTTTGTCAGTCAACTGTTTTTTTCCCCAAATTTCCCACAAAATACACAAAAGTTCAGTAGAAAACAAAAAAATAACACAAAAATTCAAAACATATTCAAAAAGTACTGTAAAATATAGAGAAAAAAAACACCAAACATTTGATAAAATAATGAAAAATATTAATATAAATCTAATTACCGTGTTTATTCAACATATTTAAGTTTCAACAAAACAACTGTGAACAAGTGTTCCATTTAATTGTATTCAAAGTTTTAATCAGATTAATCATGATGATGAATTAATCTGCTTTAATGCGTTAATGTATATATATATTTATATCTGTATTAAAAAAATACATAAAATATTAACAACTGTATATTGTATATAGAACATTTTTTTGATAGAAGTGATAAATCTTGCTATTGTAAACCTGGAATTTCCCCTAATGGGACAAATAAAGCAATATATTATGTTGTTTTATCTTCAAAAGTGAGAATTAATGCTCAAATGTAAGATTAATTTATCAGCATACAGTATCTAAGCCTTTAGATTACAAATTAACATAAATCCAGAGTCAATATAATTCATTTAGTGCATCTAAAGTAACTTTCTACATATTAAAAAACAAAGAAAGAAACATCACATTTGAAAATGTCTGAAATTTTTTGCCTCTTCTCAGTCTTTTCAACACATCTTTAGCTTCTGAAATGTCATTTTTCACTACTAAAAGTAACAAATAACACTCAAATGTGTTGTAAGATGAATTTATCAGTACATCTGAGTCTTTACATAACAAATCAATATAAATCCAGAGGCAATACGCTTAATTTAATGTGACTAAAGTGAGTTTCATACGCGCAAAAAAAATGACTCACCACATATGACTTTTTTCTGCTCATACATTTTACAGCTAATATTCTATGGTTCCAGTTTGATTACATGTTTTTAAAATACATCATTTTTGAATAGACTACCTAATTTGAAACCATTGCTATGGTTAGTAACAATAGTTCAATTGCTTAATATACTTACTAAATTATCTTCACTAAACCAGCTTTGAAGACGAGCAGTCCAGTGGAAAAAGAGCATAATTAGATCACATATTAGAGCTGGTGAGTCCAAATGGTTTAAGTGGATGATTAGACTTTCAAGCAAGGTACTCATAACTAGATTACACTGTGAAAGAATAAAAAAAAAAAAAGGCTGGGAAAGGCAAGGCAAGTATCATTTTATTGTACATTCACAAAAACAACCACAAATGCTTTTCATAATGTATTAAAATGAACTAAAGTGAGATGATAAAATAAACACGCACCCATATACAGTAATACTCAGAAAGTCTAAGACGGTCTATGTTGATGTTTTCCCGGCAATTCATCTCATGTCAGGATGATAATTGTTCCTCAGAAGTGAGTTGTTGCACCATAAAAGCTCTCAGTAAAGATCTACAGTATACCAAGAACGCTGCTGAGTTTGACAGTGACAGTTCAATTCAGTTTGTGTTTCCTGTTGATGAACTGGAGCTACTTCTAACAACGAACACACTTACAAGTACATAAAGATATGATCAATATGGGAATTGTTCTGCAAATTTTGGCCAATGTGCAACATTTATTAAATATAATAATGTAGACCTTTCTGTGTGGAGTTGGCATGTTTCACTCCCCATGTCAATAGAACCCTTCGTTCTCAGAATGCAGGTTTATTGAAAGTTCCGAGGGTTTCTAAAAGTACAGTAGGAGCTAGAGCCTTTAGTTATCAGGCCCCTGTCTTATGGAATCAGCTTCCCTTTAATATTAAAGACGCTGAAACAGTCTCTACATTTAAAATTAGGCTGAAAACATTCCTGTTTGAGAAAGCCTATGGTCAGGTTAGTTAAAAATTATGTGACTCATACATCATGTATACATGATATATGAGTCACAGTTCAGTCCAGGCTGCCCTAGGAGTTAGAATGCTGGGGGAAGTACAGACACTGAGTTCTTTCTTCTCTTTCTCTCCCTCACACCTGTTTCTGTAATTTTTACAACCTATCTTTCATACCAAGTCTGTTCATGACTAGTCACCTGGTGGCTGGAAATTTCAAGAAATGCTGATATATGAACAAAGAATAAACTGATTCAATTTTGGTGGTGATTGGTGGAGGTATGTGGGGGGTGACCACGCCATTTTGTAGCAGTGCCCGAATGTTTAGTGTAGGTTTATTTTTTATTATTTTATATAATTATTTAGATTTTTTTTTTAAATTTTTTTTTTTGATAGAATTTTTTTTATTTTATTTTTTACTTTAAGTTTAATTCACTAAAGATTTAGACACCCCTACAAAATGGCGTGGTTACTATATAATGGTTAGAGAGTGATTTCAGACACAGTCCATGTATGTGATTCATAGCAAGATAACTCAAAAAAGTATGGAAGAATTTGGCTGAGATTTTGACAAAATACTGATATATAAAGAAAGAACAACTGACTAAATTTTGGTGGTTATCGGTGGAGGGATGTGGGGGGTACATGTGTGTGATTCATAGCAAGAAAACTCAAAATGTTACTGATGAATTTGGCTGAAATTTTAAGGAAATGTTGATACTGGCACAATGAACAAGTGATACAAGTTTGGTAGTGATTATTAGGGTGTGTTGGGGGGGGGGGGGGTGACCTGCTCTCTCTGAGTGCTTTTCTCATCAATGTTGTAGAATTAAATGGCCAACCCTGGTTCTCAAGAGCCACAATCCAGCATGTTTTAGATGTATTGTGTTTCTGTAAAACCCTGTGAGATGACTTTGTTGTGATATGGTGCTTTAGAAATAAAATTGAAATTGAAAAATAAAAAGTTGCCAGAAAAATTAACACATTTTTTTTTTATAATTTTTTAATATATATTAAAAAAAAATCTTCTTAAGCACAGTAGCAAAGTACTTATATAACCATGATGATAAATGAAAATTTTATTTCTTATTTATTGAAATTTTATAATGTATGTATAATCAGTTTATGTTGTACTTTTGTGATTTTATAATTTTGTGCAATTAAATTTTAATGTATTTCTTATTTCACCCTGTCTTAAAATTATATTTAAATTTTCAATCAATGTGAAGCACTTTGGGCTACAGTGTTTGTATGAAAGGTGCTATACAAATAAAGTTTATTATTATGATGATGATGATGATGATGATGATGATGATAATGATTATTATAATAATAATAATAATAATAATAATAATAATAATAATAATAATAATAATAATTATTATTATTATTATTATTATTATTATTATTATTATTATTATTATTATTATTATTATTATTATTATTATTATTATTATTATTATTATTATTATTATTATTATTATTATTATTATTATTATTATTATTATTATTATTATTATTATTATTATTATTATTATTATTATTATTATTATTATTATTATTATTATTATTATTATTATACATGTAGTGTAATAGCAACAGCCACCAGAACAAGGCCTAATCAAACTGGGCATAAAGACTGAAAAAACAAACAGGTTTTAAAAAAAAAATAAAAATCATGAATAAAATGATAAAGACCTATTAAATAATAAACAGAAGAAAATAAAACCTAAACCGAACATCACAAACCACAGTCCAGATAAAATCCCCAAAAATCCACACAACAGTAGTTGTTCAAACCTTTGCAGCAGCAGCAGCAGCAGCAGTGCAGACAGAATCTGACTTTATTCACATTTAACAAGACACCTCTGTTTGATCATTTTAGTTTGTGTTCTGCACAAAATAAATGTGACACTCTCTGTCGTTCTAACTTGACTTGTGGGTACGTTTTCAACATCGCTGTCATCTCACACTGGTTTTAGAAACATATCAAAGGCAGAAATAGAATAAAAGTGTCAACGCACTGGAAAAAAAATAAAATAAAAGCTGACACCATCATCAATTAGACCTTGAACATGAAGTCTTGTATAGTGTGGATATAAATGCAGTATGTGCCACCATCACTTCTGTTCTGTTTGGCCTGAGTTCAGTTTCCATCGACTTCCTCCTCTGACCCTCCTCACCCTCCGAGCTTCCCTTCAGTCTCAGGAGAGAAAATTATAAAGGACGACAAGGGACAAACACAATGGAACAGCCTCAGTTAGAGAAAACAGCAGCAAGTACAGAAACATAAAATATAACATACATTTTTTTTTTTATTTCATATTTGTTTATTGATTTGCATTTTTCACATACATAGGCTTTTTCCTCATTACATACAATATGATTACATCTGTTATTACATATATATATACATTATATTACAATACATTTACTTACATTACACTTACACACATTACATTACACTTACATTACATTACATTACATTACAATACATTTACTTTAACTTCCTGTACTTACAATATATATATCTGTATGTAAAATGTGATTATTTTTAACAAACAAGTTAAAAAGTGTTTGTTGAGTTTGTTTAGCTTACTTCCTGTAGCCTTCGCCAGAAACGTCACATGATGTTGTTCTTTCACAAAATGGGACACACATCACAAGGCAAACGTACAAACAGACGATAGAGAGAGAGCTCCAGAAAGCATCACTTACACATGAGAGTGCGTATGTCAACATGCATTTTGCAATTATGTGATCTGGATAACTTTTGTTCCATTTTTCAATTTGATTTCTGACACTTAAGGTCTTTTTTTTTTTTCCATTTCCAGTGTTTACTCTATTGTTTTATACCATGTTTGTGTATTTGGTGATTTAGTTTGTTTCCAGAGTCTAGTCACCTGTTTCATTGCTGTTAGTAAGTAATTTGAATATATGTCTATCCCTCTTATTCATTTTAAAATGTCTATTAAATCCCAAAATGTTTCTATGGGTGAGTGTGTCTGTGATATCAAGTAAGTATTTAATATCAATTATTACTTTTTGCCAGAACTTCTTGTATTATTGAACAAATAAAGAATATATGTACTTGGTTTGCTTTATTCTCTCCACATTCTTCTCCAACAGCTTGTTCCTTCTATTATTGACTTACATCTATCTGACATTACAAGGAATCTTGATAACACTTTATAATACCTACACACATTCCACCATGTATTAACCACTTGTTACTCATGTGTAAATGGTTTGGTCATGATCTATTAACCATTTGTTCATGTTTATTAATGTATTGCTTATACACTGCTGTTAGACTGTACAACTCTACTGTATAGGAACCATCTTACACCAGTATTTGTACATTTTTATATGGTATCTGTGTATCTGTTTATTTATTTATTTATTTATTTTTCTCTAAAGCTGTTTCTTTTTTTGTACATAAGACACATTATTTCTATATATATATTTTTTTAATTTCTAGTACATATTTTTTTTTAATTTCTAGTTTAATTTTATTATTTACCTCTATGATTATTTGCACTAT
Source organism: Siphamia tubifer (assembly GCA_020466265.1). Taxonomy (NCBI): domain Eukaryota; kingdom Metazoa; phylum Chordata; class Actinopteri; order Kurtiformes; family Apogonidae; genus Siphamia; species Siphamia tubifer. Next base: position 14,823,291 of record CM035792.1, on the reverse strand, counting down.
TATTTGCACTGCTTTACTTCATTTTTTGCACCTTTTTGTACTTTTTCTGTGAGTTCCTGTAACAGTGAATTTCTCCTGTGTGAGATCAATAAAGTCTTATCTTATCTTATCTTATCTTATCTTATCTTATCTTATCTTATCTTATCTTATCTTATCTTATCTTATCTCATCTCATCTCATCTCATCTCATCTCATCTCATCTCATCTCATCTCATCTCATCTCATCTCATCTCATCTCATCTCATCTCATCTCATCTTATCTTATCTTATCTTATCTTATCTTATCTTATCTTATCTTATCTTATCTTATCTTATCTTATCTTATCTTATCTTATCTTATCTTATCTTATCTTATCGTATCGTATCGTATCGTATCGTATCTTATCGTATCTTATCGTATCTTATCGTATCTTATCGTATCGTATCGTATCGTATCGTATCGTATCGTATCGTATCGTATCTTATCTTATCTTATCGTATCGTATCGTATCGTATCGTATCTTATCTTATCTTATCTTATCTTATCTTATCTTATCTTATCTTATCTTATCTTATCTTATCTTATCTTATCTTATCTTATCTTATCTTATCTTATCTTATCTTATCTTATCTTATCTCTCAATTAATCATAAAGCATTTATTCACACAGCTGAAAAATGGTTGGTCATAGAAAAGAAGAACAAATAATCTGTTTATGATAAATTGTGTATGAATAAACCATTAACAAATAGGTAATAAATGGTTAATACATCATGAACAAACAGGTAATAAATGGTTATTACATAGTGAATTGTGTGTAGGTATTATAAAGCGTTGCCGGAATTTAAATTTTACAATCATTAGAAGAGTTCTTGAAGCCACTTGCTTTTCTTCATCATTTATTTATTTATTTATTTATTTATTTATTTATTTATTTTACCAACTGTTTACTGTGGAATATATGTGTTTTATGTATTTAAACTGTGTATTCCTTTAACTGTGTGTTGCATTGCTGATGCACTTAAATTTCACTCCATTTCAAGTAAAATGCTTCCAGAATAAAAGTAATGACATTTTACCACATGTGTGTTACTGATAAAAAAAAACAAAAAAAACTCAAGTCTTTAATTGTGGTTGGCTCAGGTTTCTAAGATAAGTCTCTTTCATTCATTCTTGTTTCAAAATAAAAGCAAAAATAATACAACGGAAAAAAAAACTTGCTTCTAAATTAAACCAAAATGAAAAAAAAAAAAGATAGTGGTATTTTTTTTTCAGTTTTCCTTTTTGTGTTTAAATGAATAATAGAAAAAAAAAACCCATAATGGTCGTTTTCCATTTTTAGCCAATTTTAACCTGATGCAAATTGAGTAAACCGGAAATGAATTTTAACAACTCAAAGAAACATGTCCACCGGACTTAAAGATCATTATGGTATGATATGACACTAATTTTCTCAGTGGTCATATCTTCAGGTCTTAGGGTGACCCTCTTAGTTTCCCCAAATAGGACATAGGTTAATATCTTTGTCACTGCGGGTCAAAGATCATTTTCAGTTTACTCAATTTGCTTCAGGTCAAAATTAAATGAAAGGGAAAATGGCTGCTATCCATTTTTTCTACTATTCATTTAAACACAAAAAGGAAAACTGAAAAAAAAAAAAGCATCTGTTTTTTTTTTTGTTCATTTTGGTTTTGGAAACAAATAACGACGAAACTACTTTTTTTGTTGTTGTCTTATTTTTGCTTTTATTTAAAAATCGAATAAACAAATAACACACCGATTGTTGTAAAATTGCACCTCCCGGCCGCCGTAGTTTTCTCTAACATTGGGCTGATATGATGTGTTTGGCCCTCGTCGGCCACCGTAGAAAAAAAAATAGAACAGACGCAGATTGACCAACTCTGCTATTAAAAGGGGAGGGAGGGGGTAACACCAAGAACAATCAACTGACAGGAACTTGAGATGGCGGGCTCCCATCCATCACTCTGCATGTTTGTGGACGCCATATGAAAACACAAACAAGCAATCAATTGTTTTGCTCACAGCTTGGGGCCTCCTAATAGAGCACATTTATCTGACGCCACAGTGGTAGCCCCAGCAATACTTTAATTTGTGAGACATTATGTTGAGTTAATGCCTACCAGGTTGCCGTTAAACCAGGGGGACTTTGCACATTTGGCGGCGTTGTAAAAGCCTGTATTGTACTGGGACACTGTGATGTAAATGATCTCACCCGCTGTATCTTTAATGGGTTGTGAAATGAATTTATGTGGGAATATTTGCACAGGAATATTGCATTGTATCATGGCATAATTAGAGAGCAGGAGCTGTGTGTTGCACTATGTGGAAGCTATGGCGTACGGCGGATGCTTCTCTGTTCATCCTTCAACCTCTCCTGTGATTGGATGGAGAGGAGAGAGAGAGAGAGAGAGAGAGAGAGAGAGAGAGAGGGAGGGAGGTGGAAATGGAAATACAGGGAGAGAAGCCAGGCTCTCTAATAATGATGCACCCTCAGGCCTAATGTGCCATCTCCCTTTCTCTGTCTCTGTTTCTCTGTCTCTGCACTGGTCTAAGCTACGACACAAATGAACAGTTTCGGTTTCCGTGCATTTAAGGGACTCCACATTGACTTCCATTCATTTAATAGGGACTTATCAAAGCATTAGCCATAGAAACACAACATGCATAGACCTAACCCTGACCTGAGTGACTCAGTGAAATCCTTTCTTTTCTATTTTGGCAATAAGGGGTTAGTACCTGATATAATATAATAGAATATAATAGAATAGAATAGAATAGAATAGAATAGAATAGAATAGAATAGAATAGAATAGAATAGAATATACTTTATTCATCCCCATAGGGAAATTAATGTTTCCAGCAGCTCACATAAAAACAGATAAACATACAAACACCTAAAACACATTAAATAAATTAAATTAGTATTTATGTTTGCTGTATTTTACATAGAAATCTTTTGTTTTTACTCAGGTCAAAAATGAACGCATTAACGTGGATTAATGCATCATCATGATTAATCAGACTAAAAATGTTAACACAATTCAATGGTACATTTGTTTACAGTTTTGTTTCAAATAGGTTTATTAAAACTGTTATGGGTGTTAAATAAACATGTTAATTCCATATATCTTTTTTTTTGCATATGTTTTAGATGTTTTATCAAATTTTTGGTAGTTTTTTTTTGTATTTTAGTAAAGTTTATGAATATGTTTTACATTTTTCATTGCTGTTTTTGTGTTAGTTTTCATGGGAGCGAAATTTTGTATATTTTTTCAACAATCAATATATAGTAGAATGAAAAAATATTGTCCTCTGCAATACATATATATATATATATATATATATATATATATATATATATATATATATATATATATATATATATATATATATATATATATATATATATATATATATATCAGAAAAAGTATTTCCATCCTGCTGTTTTCATCCAGGATAATCATGTAACAGCAGAAATTTTTACTTTCCTGAGTCTCAGTAGGTTTAACAAAAAAATCGCAGATGCTGTGAATGAAATTTGTAATCACACAAAATGAGAATGAAATCATACATCCATGTTTGCATTATAGTAAAGCTATATTTGATGATGTGACTGTCTCGGATGCATCATATTGATGTTAAAATTATGTATTATTTTGAGTTTATAATGCAGCAATTTTAACTAATTTAATTTTTTTAATGTGGAAAACCAAAATAAAGTGAATTAATTAACAATTTGATACATGAATTATGAGAACCTTAGTCAAGATTTTTATTCCTATAGCATTTTTTTCCCCTCTTTAGGTATGAAAAAAATAATAAATGTGACTGAAACCTCTTTAATGAACTTATTTTTCATGGAGTTTCAAAAATGTCCACTCAGCTGGAAAACATGTGTTTATGCTTTGAAGCAAAGAAACATGTATTCAAAATATATGAAATTTATGAAATAAAACATTTTGTTTAAGAAGACTGTTAATTACAGTATAATAACAAGTATGATAATTGATTTACAAGTAAACATGTTAGTGCAGATCAGGCATTAAGAACAGACCATTTACTGTAATGATATGAACTGACTGATATGGAACTAAAACAACAAAACCATGAATGAACAACTGTAGAACAACTGTAGAACAACTGTAGAACAACTGTCCACTGTAGTGACCAGTATGTATCAAAGAGTTAGTTAATCAATTAATTACATTTTGACAGCAACTTTAAAAAAAATCTTCTTCAATATGTCACACAATAAACAAATTGAGTTGAGTGAATCAAATTGAATTAAAATAACCTGAAATTTAATTTGGTTCACTCAACTAGCATTTTTTTTTGTGTGTCAAAAGTCAAAAATTATGAGATAAAAAGTCAAAATTATTAGATAAAAATGTAAAATGGTGAGATTAAAAAGTCAAAATCATGACATAAAAAAAGTCAAAATTGTGAGATAAAAAGTCAAAATTATGAGATAAAAAGTCCAAATGGAAGAAGATTTTGAAAGTTTATTCAATGTTTTACTTTTTTCCGTGTACTTATATTTAAATTTGGGCATTAAGGGGTTAAATGATCAAGAAACAAAAGAAAACAAGGTCAGCTAACACACACATACACATGTGTCTGTACACAGTAAATTTTGCAGTGTTAAATCAACACTTAGAGAGTTTATTTAACTTCTTCTAGAGTGTATTTGGTCCCATTGTCTCCAAATTAACACTGCAAAATCTACAGTGTATATATATATATATATATGAAAACAATGCAATTGTACACACTTGTGATCATTACAAATATTTGTTCATAATATAACCTACATATGCATAAACTATATATGTATATATAGCAGTGTTCTTCTATATCCCATCATATTCTTCGTTCATACATTGTTTTATTTGCAGACAGATGTCGCCCTTCCCATTCTTCCTCCTCCCCTCGCCCCTCCTCCTCCCCCTCCTCCCCCTCCCCCTCCTCCGCCCCGGGCCAGTCTCCTGGCCGCTGCCCGGGGTTGGGGAGGTTGAGCTGGGCCTGACAGGCGGCTGGTGGCTCTTCAATGCTCGCAGAGGAAATTAAATTACCTCTCCTGTTGCCCGCTTTGTAAACAAGACAAAAGCCAATGATACGGCCAATTACACTTAAATACGACGCATGTGTAGAACAGGCTCTGAGAAAAGCTCAGCATCTATTCTAGGCTGAAGAGGAGGATCAATGGGAGAGGAGAAAAACACAATGGCTTTTATTTGATCTTTAGAAATAAGTGACAGCTTCATAATTGTTTTTGTTTAATTCAAAAATGCTATGGTTATATGCAATTTAGACAGATTAAAAAACCTGAAAAAAGTAGCTTTATGATGAACAAACATCCTTTTTTTTAAGTTTTATTTGTATATATGTATGTATAATAACATAACATATAGAAACAAATATATAGTTTGTTTTTTTAAAATGTAAAAAAAAACCTTGCATTTTCTCCCCCACTTCACAGCAGTTGTGACGTTCTGGGGAAAAAAAATAGCAGATTTTGTTATGATTCCTGCAAATAAAAGAAAAGAATATTAATACATGGACTGTACTGGTAGGAAAAAAAAGCCATAATTGACTTACCATCTGTCATAGAATAACCTACAATAATAATAATAATAATAATAATAATAATAATAATAATAATAATAATAATAATAATAATAATAATAATAATAATAATAATAATAATAATAATAATAATAATAATAATAATAATGAAAAAATAATGAAAAAATACTAATAATACAAAGTAAAAAATAATAAACCATCGAATTTTTCCTCTTAAAAATCATGTACAGTGTGACCAGGTCCTCACAGTCTAACAATAAACCCCTCCGATGAAAATGGCGTTCAGAGTAAATAAAATAGATGGTCTTTATCAAAGTAAATTAGATTCACCTAAATAGTTCACCGGAGGGGCAGAGCAGTTCCTGTAATTCACTTTAAGGTTCACCAACTTACTCAATAAAGCCCTAGCTAGGAATCTAACTGATGTCTAATCGATAGGTTTATCTGAGGCAAACAGCTTGAAAGAGGAAAATGAATCGGTTTGCATTTAAAAGTGGAGGAAAAAGAGAAAGTGGAGAAAAGTGGTGTGGAGGAAAATGAAATGACGACTTAGATTTGGACTTTTTTTTTGTTGTTGTAGTTTTCACTGTAAACAAATGAAACATAAATAATAAATCCAATATAATAATAATAATAATAATAATAATAATAATAATAATAATAATAATAATAATAATAATAATAATAATAATAATAATAATAATAATAATAATAATAATAATAATAATAATAATAATAATAATAATAATAATAATAATACCTGTCTTTCGTGCATCTTTTGGGCCCTGTATCAATCAGTTTGTAGCAATATGACATCCCTCCATCCTCACAGTCCCAAGCCTGCATTTCAGCGGTTTCTCCTTTCTTTTTTTCACTGTTTTTACTCCCCCTCTCCTCTCTTCCTCCTCCTCTTCCTCCTCCTCCTCCTCCTCCTCTCCACCGTCCAGTTTCGAGTCGTCTGATCCGGGCAGGAGGCGCCAGGTTTTCCCCTGAGGGAGGCGAAGAGTCAAGGACTGAACCCTCCAAATGCAGAATAATGTAATTCTACACTCTGAATAAAAAGGGTTCCACTGTGTTCTGCAGCAGATCTACACTCTGCAGAAAAAGGGTTCTAAAGGTCCTCACTGTCACTGTTTATAAGTAAGAACAGGAAGTATAATAATAATAATAATAATAATAATAATAATAATAATAATAATAATAATAATAATAATAATAATAATAATAATAATAATAATAATAATAATAATAATAATAATAATAATAATAATAATAATAATAATAATAATAATAATAATAATAATAATAATAATATGGTGAACGTGGGCTTCATTCACTCGAGCCTTTATTTTAATGGAGATGTATTTATGATGTAAATAAACTTAGTATTAATATTATACCGAAAATAATTATTACAAGGTGAAAAAGAAACTGAATGTTTGGATCCGAGCAACATATTTATATTGAGTTTAACTGCAAAAATCTGGTTGTTTTTTTTTTATTCATGTCACCGTTAACCCTTTAATCCCTGATGTGTCAGCGATGATATGTTCTGAAAGGATGGTTTAGTTTCAATATTCAGAAAAAAAATTACTGTTTTTTTTAGTTTTGATATGATATGATATATGATTTGATATGTGGAAATAAATATGTGTCAAAAATCAACTAATTCCAAAAAAAGAAAAAGCTAAAACTAAAACTACTGGAACCAAATTACAATATTATTTATGTATTTATTTATACTTCATTTTAAATTATTTTAACTAATATAAGTTATTATTTTGTAAATATTTATTTTATATATAATATATATTTGTTTTGGTTAATTTTGTTCCTTATTTTGTTTTATATTTTGACGTTTAATGTTGTATTTTATTATTTTTCTTCACTTTTGTCTCATTTGTGTCTTATTTTGTTCATGTTACTTATTATTTTGTTGGTTTATTCTAGAATTTTGTCTGTTATTGTCCATTTTGTTTCTTATTTTATTAATTTTTGACTAGAACTGTTAACGTCTCAGGAGTTAAAGGGTTAAAAAAATTTAAAACGTATGTTTGTTTGTTTGGTTTGGTTACTATCGCTAACTTTTATCTTTATTCCTGGTTACAAGTTGCATATATATAATGAAAATAATGTCATAATTTGAAAATTGTGCATTTTTCCTATTTCTCTGTGTTAGTTTCTGGTAAAGTTTACTTTTTGGTGTATATTTTCCTTGATTTTTTAAAGTCTTTATTCATATTTAAAAGTTTCATAGCCTATATCAAATGAAAATAATGACAGAGCAAGCCATAGTCAAAATAAATTGCAGTTTTTCTTCAGTTCTTTGTGCTAGTTCCTGATAAATTTAACTTTTTTGGTGCATATCTTCCTGGATTTTGGCTGTTTTGTTTTCATCTGAGGCATAAAAGTCTTTAAAATTAAACTTGAGAATATGACAACTACAGGAAATTACATGTATTTCTATGCAC
>CM035792.1:14767734-14810234 GCA_020466265.1 Siphamia tubifer | reverse complement strand
CCATTATTGTCACAAATCTGATCATTACGCATTAGACGTGTTAAACTGATGACATTGATTTAAAAAAAAATGCTTTGCAAGTGGCAGCTCTGATGCAAAAAAAAAAACAAAAAAAGAGGTAAAAGCCCAAACATATTCTTTACAGGTTGGTTCTATGTCAAACATACTTGGTTGATTTTGGGAACCACCGGCTCGTGTTATATAAAGTGTTTGGTTCGTTGACGCACAAACAGATCCCTCACCCGTGCTGCTGACATCACCAGCAGGGAGACATGTGTTACTCCAAAGAGGCTTTCAAACATTAGTTTCCGCCTTCCTGCCCATAGATCTTCCTGGTTTTGCATAAACGGCCAATTACCTTGTCAGTAAACCGATCAGAGGCTTCGCGCATCCTCTCATCTCTATTCATTTTATTGTAACGCGCAAATATAAACAGACCTAATAGCACATACACTTGCGCTGATCTCGTCCCCACACCGTTATTGATATGGCCTTGAATTCACACAATTGATTTTTATGCTTCCCTCTAGCCACCTTGTGCAGTTGAGAGATATCTTTATTCGCAAGGAAAGTGAAATAAGTGCGTAATAAAACGGTGATATATTAAATTCGTTTTACCCCGTGTCGCTGTTTTATTATGAGACATTTTTCATTTTTATTGAATTGAGACTCTGGCGATCAGCATCATAGCTTTGGGCGAGGAAAGGTTAAATAATGTGTGCAAATCAGTCTGTCTATCTATCTATCTATCTATCTATCTATCTATCTATCTATCTATCTATCTATCTATCTATCTATCTATCTATCTATCTATCTATCTATCTATCTATCTATCTATCTATCTATCTATCTATCTATCTATCTATCTATCTATCTATCTATCTATCTATCTATCCATCCATCCATCCATCCATCCATCCATCCATCCATCCATCCATCCATCCATCCATCCACCCACACACATACACACACACACACACACACACACACACACACATGCTCACACTCTCACATTTACATGTCTTTCTCTTTTCTAATTATGTCCTTTAGTAACACAGGTCTTTCACTGCCTTTAAATCAAGCCCCTCCACGTGCAGTCAATACTGGATTTATGGCTTCATTGTGCGCAACAGTGCTCCAACATAAATCTGTTCCAGTGCTTGTTGTGTCCTTCTGGACACAGTGAACTGATCCAACCATTCACTGAATATGTGTTGATGGTCCTCATACATTGGTACCGTTGACTTCTATGGGATCTTTGGGTGTATTTGGGTTGATTGTTGTTTTGCGTAAAGGTTCAACCAGACAATTTGGTAAAATCAAAGCCCCTCTCAGGTGAGAAAGGGTTACATAATAATAATTTTAAAAAAAATGGAATAAAGGCCTTTACGTGCACCCATAACATCACGTTATTATTATTATTGCTTCGAAAACAAGCAAAATAAAACACTTTAATTGGTATTTAAAGCGTACAGATCCACGCAAAGCATCCATTTTAAGTACAAAAAAACCCCCAAATTATCTACAAGAAAATATATGAATAGTCTCCATCCACGAGATAAAAAAAATAATTAATAACGATTAACATTTTTTTTTTCTCGATAGTGTAATCTCCTGATAAAATGGACATTGACTTTTTAACAACATCAACTAATTCAAATCCTTGTATTTTCATCAATGTGTTTTGAAGAAATGTAACCAAAAAAAAAAATCGTTTGACTTGGGCCTTGAACATCAGTAAAACGCGCAAAAACCTCGAAAAGCTGCAGAAAAAACCCCCCCAAAAAAACTAAAACTGCGGCTTCTTTAAGAGACGGGAGCAAAACAACTGTCCTACCACCGAGAAGGGAGGGTGATAAGAGCTGAGGAGGAGGAGGAGGAGGAGGAGGAGGGAGGGGAAGAGAGGGAGGTTTGGCTGGATGACCGAATGGCAGCTTTTACGCAGAGGGTTGTCTCACCTGCTGAAACGCACTTCACCATTCAACACAACAGAGTCGTCTTTTGCTCTCACCTCCAATTAATATCCACACTCGCGAGGTCAACGCTTCCCTTTCGTCTCTTTTTGTTGTGGCTTGTTTTTTTTTTTTTTTTTTTTTGGTTTTGCCAATTGCTTTATTTTGATGCGACGAGATTAGGCATCCTGTCATGCCCTCCGTGTATGGATCGTCTCCTCCAGAGTAAAGCAAACAAAGCGCATCAAGCTTCTCCAGAGAACTGTCTCCCTCACCAAAAAAAAAAGAAAAATCCACAAAACCAAACCAAAACAACACGGATTTCTTTTTTTTCTCTCTCTCTCTCTTTCTGTAAGTACTCAGGATAACTAACCATTTGGGTATTTCTTGTTGTTAAGACTGTCTTTTGTTTAGTTGAACGGAAAAGAAGGTTGTGTTAACGATGGATACGCTTTTTCCTAGTCCGACGGATATAGGTATTTAATTTAGGGAACACCCTCCAATCTGACTGTTGGACAAAAAATAATAATGGCAAGATTTTGGATCACACTGGACGCGTTATTGGTTTCCAGGGAGTAAAAAAAAAAAAAAATACGGGGCCTGTTTCGATGTTTGTAAACCAATCTTCACTACATTTCATTTTCCAAATCGTCACTTACTATATGACCAAAACACATCTGTGCATCGATCACACATACTGACACCCCATCCAAAAATACTACTAATAATAATAATTAAAAAAATAAAAAAAATACACGCAAAACTATGGAGCACACCGGGATCGAGGAAGTGAACCAGACGCACCAGCAGCAGCATGAACCCATCAGTTTTGGGATCGACCAGATCCTAAACAGCTCGGATCAATCCAGTGGCTGCATGCTACCTAACCGGACCGGCGACCCGGATTACGCACTGGCTTCCAATGTGTACAGCAACGGCTACAACAGCGTCTACAACCCGGCCTGCTCTATGGCGGCGGCGGCAGGTTTGGCCGGATCCTACAACGTTAACATGAATATGAACGTCAGTATGAACATGAACATGAACGTTAATGTGAACTCTGCGGGAGCCGGTGGAGTGATCCGGGTGCCGGCGCATAGACCCATGCCGCCTCCTCCGCCACCCGCAGCTGCGCCTCATCCGCCTCCGTCGACGCATCCGGCGGGTATCGGACCCGGTATCCCATCGGTGCCTGGGATGGGAATGGGAAATGCAGCGAACTTCACCTTCCCGTGGATGGAGAGCAGTAGGAGGTTTGCCAAGGACAGATTAACAGGTAAAAAAAAAACAAAAAAAAAAAAAAACAGAAAGAGTTTCCTCGTGATGTTGTAACACCTGTCATGTGTAGAAAGGTTGAGTTTTCCCATTGTTAATAACTTCATAAAAGTGCAAAATGGTTCATATACAGAATATAAAATGTTAATTAATTACACTGTGTTCATCACGTTTCAGGGTTTATTTTAAACCCAAACACTATTAGAAAAAAAATGATAATTACGCACACGAGACTTTCTCCTATATGTGGATTATTATTATTATTATTATTATTTGTTTTAATCACTGTGGCCTTTTAGATACAGGTACCTAATGATTTTATCCCCCTGACATTTGGGTTTAAACCAGGCCCAGAACGATGATAAAGCAGGAATAATGACTGGAGTGCACCTGATTTTATCCATAGGTTGTAATCTGTAACGAATCGTATGCACACACACAGTCCCTTTTATTATACTGGAAGGATAGTCTGATAAATGAGTGCAGAAATTGACATGGACATGCTGATGAATCAGTATTGGACCATCACTCTCCATTTACAGCGGATAACGGATAACGACGGCCCTCTTTTTTTTTTTTTTTTTTTTTTTTTTTTTACACAAGGATGAATGTTTTTTTCTAAGAACCAATTGACAAAGGATGAGTCACAATTATAATAATAAATGAGTCCATGCAACAGTAGCTAATATTATTATTATTATTATTATTATTATTATTATTATTATTATTATTATTATTATTATTATTATTATTATTATTATTATTATTATTATTATTATTATTATTATTATGCACGTTCACTATTTAAAATATAACATTTTCTATTCTATTCTGTTTTATTTCCATTAATTTCGTGATGCAATAGTTTCTATTTTGCTAAAGTCTTCATCAATTCATGTGCATTTTAACAGTAAAAATATGGACAGACTTTTAAATCATTGTGATAATGCGGTCTATAAATAATGGACAATAAATGTTATATATATATATATATATATTTTTTTTAACACATTTTGTTGCTTTCACTTCATATTTTAGCAACTTTGAAGGCCAAAGTCAAACGCACGTGCAAAAATAATTCACGAACTCCCATTAAAACAACCCACTTCATTCCTTCTTTACTTGTTTATTTCGCCATATTGTTTAGTTGCACAATCCATAGTAGTAAATTCCCAGATCTCCTCACAGACCATAATGCTCCCAGCATATTTTTTTTTACGCGTCTGCAAAACAGAAATCGGGGTTTGGTGCAAGTGCAAACCATGGGGTGTATGTAATAGAGGGAGGGTTTGATTTTAAAGTCAGAAATAAATCAATAGAAATCGAATTACAGTAGAATAAAAAAAAAATATATATAATAATACCAGTGTGGTAAAAAAAAAAAAAAACTTGATTATTTTTTTTTTACTTATTGCAGTGCACAGTTTTAGCTCATACATTGCAAAAATAAATAATTTATTTTTTTTAAAGTGCATCATTGTGTTGTATTTTGATCTTTTTTTTTAAATATTTAAAGGGGGTGGTTCCACTGACTTTTTTTTTTTTTGCACATGACCTCATCGTTATGAAGATGAAAATGAAGAACATCATGGATTTGCGCCCCCCCCCCCCCTCCCTCCTTCCAACCTCCCCTCCACGCATTAAATATTCACCATTCCCTTCTTTCTACCTGATTAATTATTAAATACTGGGGGACGATATGTCAACTGCAAAAAGATACAGTGTAAATAGGCTTATCAATTTTACTCATAGTCACTGAGGGCCTCTCGTTTAATTTCTCTCAGCTTTGTGTCGCTGTAATTATTTCACAGCTTATATCTTTCCAGTTTATTGATCAGGCAAAAAGCAGCAGCAACACACACACACTAAGGCGCGCGCACACATACACACACACACTTCTGTCCATATTTGGCCTGTTTTTCTTCTTATAAAAGGCCGTAAATCAAACAGAATATCATCTGTCCTGATGGGCTGGAAATGCTTCACTTTCTTCTCCATTTCTTGGTTGTTTTTTTTTTTTTTTTTTTCCAAGTTGAAACCAGAACAGAAAAAAAAGCTCAGTGCACATTTGGACAAACTAAACTAAACTAAATCAAACAAAACAATTTGCTAAGGGCTTATAATTCTGGCAGCGATTTTTCTTTTTCTTTTTTTTTTTTTTTACAGAATGTAAAATAACCCAGTTTTAATTGCCTCATACTGTACTAGACTGTTCTCATTTTTCACTCGTGCCATGCGTCATAAATACAAACCAGCTCATAATAATAATAATAAATCTTACTTTTGGATCAGATTAATGTGAAGTTAAGGTTTGTTAAGAACATCACTTAATGCATCTGTAAAAAAATAAGACTTGTTTATATAATAGCAGGCTTTAAGGATTTAGCTGCAGATGCTTTTATTTATTTTTTTTATTTTTTTTACTGAGGAATTATGGGAAATAAATCCGTGCATTCTAGATTTAATTTCTATTGGAGAAAGGAAGCTGCAGTATTGAAACGAAAAAAAAAACAAGTAATTTTTCATTAATAATCCTAATAACAATTTCTATTATTATCATTTAGTTGTTTTAGAAGCCTCGTAGTATAGTGGTGATCAATATTTATTTAAATTGAAAACTAAAATATACTCAATAATAGGAAATGATTTGAAAACAAAAAACAAAAGGATCCATTACAGACGACCAAACATTAGTACATAACAATTATTAGAAATGTAAATAATGAATGGGCACAAAATGAGAGTGTAGAATAGAATAGATGCAACAAATTATAGTAAAATTCAATAAAGAATCATATAAAACAATTAATATAAATAGATAAAACAGTTGAAATAAAATAAAAACAAGTACAAACCCACACATATTCTTATCCCTGTAATAATAATAATAATAATAATAATAATAATAATAATAATAATAATAATAATAATAATAATAATAATAATAATGCATTATCCTCATAATAAACAGAACAGGCCACGTATCGTCAATAATAAAATAAAATTGAATTAACCAATTTGTACCTGTTAAATCTCTGTTTTTAATATTTAATTGCATAAAAATGTAAAAAATGTGACTTTATTGAGGTGAATTTGCTGCAGTCCTTTTGTTTTTTTTTTTCTGCTGCCTTGATTCCCAGTGTGACAGAACACAGAGGCCCTGCCTTTTGTCCCGTACAGTGTAATAAATAGCAATATATGTTCATGTTATATTTCAATATCCCCCTTTAGAATCCTTCACGGATATATTTATTAGATTGCTACAAAGGTAATATCCGCAGTGGGGAAGGGAGGCGCTGTCACCGAGAAGTGTTATTAAGTATAAGTGGTTTTATTATGGGAAACATGTTCTCAACGGCAGCATTTTATTTTTTGATATGCTTATGCTAAATTATATTACCCAGCCTGCACATTTAGTATTTGGTCACATTTTCTTTTTCATTTTACTGAAGTAGGTAGAAGAAAATCTGAATATTTTTGCAGTTTTTTCCCCTAGAAATCTCTTTTTTTCTCTTTTATATAAGCTATAATAAATATAGTTTATTATCTATGCTTTGTGCAAATGCTTTAAATGTGTAAATGTTTTTTTTTAATCTACAATCAACTCTAATATAAAAGGAATAAAATGTATTATTCCTATAAGCAAGAGCATCTAAAATATGAATTATTTAATGCAGTTTCTTTTTTAGTGTCATTGGAACCAGATTGTTTGCATTAATATAACATACGTATGCAGTATTTTCCATAACTGCATTATATTTTTTTAAATATCTATTTATTTTTGATTTGCTCTTTCAGATGGAAAGGTAATTCTAAACCCACTATAGAATAATAAATATATAATAAGCTGCAGGGGGGGAAAAAAGCACTAATATTTACAGAATTGGTTATTGTAATGCATTCATGTGCATAAATAGAATTGTAATGTGTTATTTTCATTAATAGCATTTAATTTAGCATTAAAATGTATTTGTATTTTCTGGGAGAAGCTCCAACATTGCAGTATATGTTGTCCTATTTTTAACTTTACAGTACAAGTAATAATAACCAGTGATAAATATGAGAACATCTGATTCCTGAAAGGTCTCACACCGTCAGTCAAAACATTAAATGTGACTTATGCAGTATCCATAGCATCACTGTATCATATATTTATCAGCATTTTGCACGCGTGGAGGCCAAGTTCTCCTGCAGTTGGTGGGTCCAGAGGGTTCATGCTGCATGTTGTGTTCTACTTTTGTTGCCTCTGAACGTGCTCATGTGTGCCTGGTCCATTACTTAGCCCACAGATGGCCTGAAATAGCCATCTAATGCAGTATTATTTAGCCAGACCTGCTGTTGGGAGCTACAACAGGCGTGTTTTTCTCTCAGTACCTGACCGTGTATGGCAGAAACAGACTGAAAATTAACTTTCTAACCTGTTTTTAATGTAAGGACTGTCGAATAATAATATTTAAAAAATAAAAATCAGATTAATCACATAGTTTTTTTGGATTAATTGTGATTAATCATGATCAAAATGCACATAATTGTGTGTGAAAACTTTGTTTTATTTTAAAACTAAATTAGAAATTGTTATATTTGAGGGTTAAGACTTGTTTTTTTAGGTAAAAATAGTGATTTTAAATGATTAAAAGTAATAATCAGATTAATTGAAAGGTTGCTTTGAATTAATTTCAATTAATCATGATCAAATCGGAAAATGATTGATCGTGTTTTGTTCTTTTTTTTTTTTTTTGGACACACAAAAATACTAAGAAACACAAAAAAATCCAACCCAAAAAAAAATAAACAAACACAAAAAAAAAAACCCAATGAAAAATCCCCAAACTCTTCTAAAATACCAAAAAAAACCACCAAAAAAATGTGATAAAATATCCAAAACACACACTTTTGTAACAGCTTCCACAAAACAACCGTTCCATTGAATTGCATTCTAACATTTTTAACCCGATTAATCGTGATGATGGATTAATCCGTGTTAATGCATTAATTGAGTTTAAACATAAATATACTGTAAGACGCTGTGTGAGAGAAAAAAAAACAACAACAAGGGATTTGAGAACATGTGAAGTCAGATAATGTCACTTTAAGAGCCACTGAGGCTTTATGTTACACAATAAAAGCTCATAGGAATATGGAAGAAATAGTGTAGGATCATTGTCACTATAAAGTCATGATTAAACACCACAGATGCACATCCCCCAGGGTGCATTAAAAGCATACAATTAACATTTTTATTATTATTGAGCATCAATGCAGCACACAGTCTTAAACCTGATGATAATAATAAATGCAAATTACTATCAGATATTAAAAAATAATAATAATAATAATAATGACGAGAAGCCATGGTCACTGTAATTCCAATAAGGTATTTTTGACTGGAAACAACTGGATTTATAATAATAATAATAATAAAAATAATAATAAGGTAATGTTAACTTTATGTGACCCACACACTCAAGCTATTTATCTCAACTTTACAGATCATTTGCTCATGTTCTCCTCAATTTGCCACTTGTGTTCAGCACCATCAGGGGGACGTCGGCGGCTCACTGGAAATAACTGCAGAGCGTATAATAGCTTCGTGTTCCATTTGTTTTTTTTCCCCCCCATCCAAATTGTCTGCGTGCGTGGCAAATGAATTTTCAGGTCGCTTTCAAAGTGTGTGAGAGAGCTGCAGCAGCGCGTGGCCCTCAGGAGACACCTATATGCAGATGTTTTCATATTCATTTTGGCTCCTGGTGAGCTTTGTGACAAAACAAAAAACAAATAAACATCCTGTTAAGACAGAAAACTAGGGAGGAAACACACAAACGTACACAGAGGGAAAGAACAGAAGAGACGGGATCTGGTTTTGTTGTTTTATTTATTTTTTTTTAATTTATTTATTTATTTTTTTTACCCCTCCTCTGTTGTTGATTTCTATTTGGCTTCAAAACGAGAATGTGGCTAGGGAGTGGATCTATGGCCAAAAACGATCCCATTACAATTATTGATCTTCTGTTTACCCATGGCTGACAAAATAGACAGGATTCATAGATATTTTATGATGCAGAAGATAAGTTGGTATTAATACCCAGAAAGAGAAGCACGAGGCACTGAAGAAAGAAAGGTTCACAGTGTGCCATTTATTTATTTATTTATTTATTTATTTATTTATTTATTTATTTATTTATTTATTTATTTTTACATTTACAGTGACAAAGCAATTTCTAAAATAGCACATAACATTTATTTATTTATTTATTTATTTATTTATTTATTTATTTATTTATTTATTTATTTATTTATTTATTTATTTATTTATTTATTTATTTATTTATTTATTTATTTATTTATTACCTACAGAGGGAATCTATTACACAACACAGCTTTCAATACAGGTACAAGTGACTGCAAAAATGGTGATTGTTTCTTAAGATTATGGTTCGATATATATGTGATTATGTTTCATAGTAATGTGAACATGTATTTGTGCGTGGCTGCTTTATCTAGTGGTATAGCTATTTTATGTCTTTTAATATGGATTATCCAATAGAAGAAAAAAAAACAAATAGAAATGTGCAAACAAAATAGGAAAATACTAATTCAGTTCTATTCAAGTGAGTAGTCAATCCCTATATATATATATATATATATATCCTTCTGAGACCCAAGAAAGTGAATGTTTTATTTATTTTTACATTTAATAATTGTCTTGGTTGGAAATTTCATAATATAGCAGGTTTTCAGATACGTTTTTACATTTGTTTTTATTAATTTTCTCATTTTTTAATGGGATGTCCTTTACGATTAACAGTATTTTTTAAGGTAAACAGTGAAACTTGTGTCCCCTTCAGAAGACAAAAACAAAAATAAATACATGTGTGGGTCTCAGGAGGATAAATATTTAGATATAATATAAAGTATTATGTAGCTCCTTAAACTGGTACAAGCATCAAATACAAGCAGGAGAATTAAATGTATATTCAAAACCATGTAAAGCTTATTTTCTGCACATTTCTACCACAGGAGATGGATTATAAAAAAAAAACCATATTGGGAACATGGTAGAAAAGAAAACACTGGTGAGGAAAAATGTCCATGAAAAAAATTAATTATAGAGTAACATATATATATATATTAAAAGAAAAGAAAAGCTTCTGATGTGGATTGACATGTGGTGAAACAGATTAATGACAGGGTTTTAATTGTATGAAATCATAAAAGCAGGAGACGACAGTGATTTTCTGAACAGTACATGTCTGATTCATGTTTGTAACTCTGTTATTTGTCACTCAGTTTTTCTAAATGGCAGTTATCCTATTTTGTAGCCAAGCTTTTCCAAATGTTAACTTGAGACACTAGTGGTAAATGATGTTAAAGTAGATTCTGTTCATCATTCAGGCTCCTTCATGTGATTATCTGTGCGTCGGTGCCCGCCCGGCTGCTGCTGTGCTCCAGATGTGGGACCTCACTGTGTCTCCCTTTCCTTTAGGGGAGCAGGCAGAGGAGAGCCAAGCAGGAGAGGCCACCGGGGGGCCAGGGGCCACCGCCGGGTCCCTCTGTCCTCTCCCCAAGGGAGACATCGGCAGGGTCCCAGTCTGGAGCACTGTGGAGACTTTAGCCAAATGCTATTACCCCGAGCTCGCTCACCTGCGAGACGGCAATGGCCTTCTAGCAGACTATCCTTTCCCAAAGGGGGCTTGCCCAGGTGAGTCACCCCCACTCCCCCTCCCCCCATTCCCCATCCTCCCACCCCCCAATGTTCCACAGCTGAAGCATTTGATTCATACAACTGAAACACAGATGAAAAGTCATGAAAAAAAAGAAACAAAAATGACATTAACTCTTTATTTACATTTATCTTTAAGACAGTTTAATCCCAATGTTCAATTCACAAGCAATATATATATATATATATATATATATATATATATATATATATATATATATATATATATATATATATATATATATATATATATATATATATATATATATATATATATATATATATATATATATATATATAATAATAAATTATACATATATATATATATATATATATATATATATATATATATATATGTATATATATATATATATATCATATATATAATAATAAATTATACATATATATATATATATATATATATATATATATATATATATATATATATATATATATATATATATATGTATAATTTATTATTTTTTTATTATATGTCATTAACAAAGACCAAAAAAACAAAACACACAACCAATACAAATGAATTTAAATCTTCATTTGCATTTCAGTTTAATCCCAATGTTCAATTCACAAGCAATGTGTTATTTATGTCTTTATTTTTACTGTAAGTCATTTAAAAAAAAAAAAAAAAAGAGTTTAAGTCTTGATTTACATTTATCTTTAAGTCAGTTTAATCCTATGATTCAATTCACACGCAATATGATATATATATATTTTTTTAAATTATTTGTCATTAAAAAAGACTAAAAAACACAACAAAACAAACAAACAATACAAACAAATTTTAAATCTTGATTTGCATTTACCTTTGAACCAGTTTAACAAACAACATGTTTCTTTTTTAAATTAATGCAAGTCATTAAAACTTTAACCCCAATATTCAATTCACAATCATGTTATTTTCTTTTTTTTTTTTTTTTTATCATTGTTATTGTAGCTCTAAACTCCACATCTTTTCTTTCACTTGTTCCTCCATTCCTTTTCTTTGGACTTCATCCCTGTATGAAACAGTCTAATGTTTGGTATTATAAATCCAGCAGGGGAATTGTTGTGGTAATTACATTTTTCTTCATCAATTGGCAGCTTCTGGGCCTTGACTCCCCAAACACACAGGTTTTTTTTTTTGGTTTTTTTTTTCCAGAGTTAAGACAAAATGGACAATTATTTGATCTAACTAAGGTCTGGAACACCAACTTATGTTTATAAAAACAGGGATAGAACAAACCAAACCTTCAGGGAAATAAGTGTGCGATTCAAAAACACAGATCATTCCAGTGTTTCTACATATTTCTATTTCCACAAATGGAAATATGCTACAACAGACATTCATCTTAAACTAAACCCTGCAACAAATAACTGTTTTGTTTTTTAAACCACTGCATTATTTTTGATTCAACACAGTGGTATAAATCTTCTTTTTGGTCTTTTCTCTCCTGTTTCAGCTGCCCTCTCACCCTTCTCAGTGACCCGTCGCATCGGCCACCCGTACCAGAACCGAACGCCGCCCAAGAGGAAAAAGCCTCGTACCTCCTTTAGTCGGGTACAGATCTGTGAGCTGGAGAAACGTTTCCACAGGCAAAAGTATCTGGCGTCAGCAGAGCGCGCCACCTTGGCCAAGGCCCTGAAGATGACAGACGCACAAGTCAAGACCTGGTTTCAGAATAGAAGAACAAAATGGCGGTAAGAGTTCAACCTACAGGAGTGTCCTTTACCACTTTTTATATCAGTGTTCTTTAGCATTTTTTATATCAGTGTCCTTTAACACTTTTTATATCAGTGTTCTTTAGCATTTTTTATATCAGTGTCCTTTAACACTTTTTATATCAGTGTCCTTTAGCATTTTTTTTTTACAACAGTGTCCTTTAGCATGTTTACATCAGTGCCCTTTAGCATTTTTACATCAGTGTCCTTTAGCGTTTTTACATCAGTGTCCTTTAGCACTTTTTACATCAGTGTCCTTTAGCATTTTTACATCAGTGTCCTTTAGCGTTTTTACATCAGTGTCCTTTAGCATTTTTACATCAGTGTCCTTTAGCATTTTTATATCAGTGTCCTTTAACACTTTTTATATCAGTGTCCTTTAGCATTTTTTTATAACAGTGTCCTTTAGAATTTTTTTTACAAGTGTCCTTTAGCATTTTTACATCAGTGTCCATTAGCATTTTTACATCAGTGTCCTTTAGCATTTTTACATCAGTGTCCTTTAGCATTTTTACATCAGTGTCCTTTAGCATTTTTACATCAGTGTCCTTTAGCATTTTTACATCAGTGTCCTTTAGCATTTTTATATCAGTGTCCTTAAGCATTTTTTATAACAGTGTCCTTTAGCATGTTTACATCAGTGCCCTTTAGCATTTTTACATCAGTGTCCTTTAGCATTTTTACATCAGTGTCCTTTAGCATTTTTATATCAGTGTCCTTTAGCATTTTTTTATAACAGTGTCCTTTAGCATGTTTACATCAGTGTCCTTTAGCATGTTTACATCAGTGTCCTTTAGCATTTTTACATCAGTGTCCTTTAGCATTTTTATATCAGTGTCCTTTAGCATGTTTACATCAGTGCCCTTTAGCATTTTTACATCAGTGCCCTTTAGCATTTTTACATCAGTGTCCTTTAGCGTTTTTACATCAGTGTCCTTTAGCATTTTTACATCAGTGTCCTTTAGCATTTTTACATCAGTGCCCTTTAGCATTTTTACATCAGTGTCCTTTAGCATTTTTACATCAGTGCCCTTTAGCATTTTTACATCAGTGTCCTTTAGCGTTTTTACATCAGTGTCCTTTAGCGTTTTTACATCAGTGTCCTTTAGCATTTTTACATCAGTGTCCTTTAGCATTTTTATATCAGTGTTCTTTAGCATTTTTACATCAGTGTCCTTTAGCGTTTTTACATCAGTGTCCTTTAGCATTTTTACATCAGTATCCTTTAGCATTTTTACATCAGTGCCCTTTAGCATTTTTACATCAGTGTCCTTTAGCGTTTTTACATCAGTGTCCTTTAGCGTTTTTACATCAGTGTCCTTTAGCATTTTTACATCAGTGTCCTTTAGCATTTTTATATCAGTGTCCTTTAGCATTTTTTATAACAGTGTCCTTTAGCATGTTTACATCAGTGCCCTTTAGCATTTTTACATCAGTGTCCTTTAGCGTTTTTACATCAGTGTCCTTTAGCATTTTTACATCAGTGTCCTTTAACACTTTTTATATCAGTGTCCTTTAGCATTTTTTTATAACAGTGTCCTTTAGCATGTTTACATCAGTGCCCTTTAGCATTTTTACATCAGTGTCCTTTAACACTTTTTATATCAGTGTCATTCAACAGTTTTTATATCAGTGTCCTTTAGCATTTTTATATCAGTGTCCTTTAACACTTTTTATATCAGTGTCCTTTAACACTTTTTATATCAGTGTCCTTTAACACTTTTTATATCAATGTCCTTTAACACTTTTTATATCAATGTCCTTTAACACTTTTTACATCAGTGTCCTTTAGCATTTTTATATCAGTGTCCTTTAGAATTTTTTTTACAAGTGTCCTTTAGCATTTTTACATTAGTGTCCTTTCGCATTTTTACATCAGTGTCCTTTAGCATTTTTACATCAGTGTCCTTTAGCATTTTTACATCAGTGTCCTTTAGCATTTTTACATCAGTGTCCTTTAGCATTTTTACATCAGTGTCCTTTCGCATTTTTACATCAGTGTTCTTTAGCATTTTTACATCAGTGTTCTTTAGCATTTTTACATCAGTGTTCTTTAGCATTTTTACATCAGTGTTCTTTAGCATTTTTACATCAGTGTTCTTTAGCATTTTTACATCAGTGTCCTTTAGCATCTAAAAGAAATATATAGCATTTTTTAACTTCTAGTGTTGGTGAACAGGGTTAATATAGGTTTTACACTGTTAGTGTCATGTATTCGGTGTTAAAGTAAACTGATTCTCTCAGAGTTAATTCAGCACAGATAGGAGCAAGATGCCTTTCAGTGTTAAAGAAAATACTCTGAAAAGCCCTGCCTACCAACCTCTGCACTCAAATTGACCGCATCAACTATTTAACTCTTCAGTATTGAATGTGAGTAACACTACGGGTGTTACTTCTCACATAGTGTAAAACTTGATTGACACTAATTAGTGTAAAATATTAACTCCTACTTGTGTAAAGTTGACTCTGAAAATATAACTCTAGGTTCAGTGTAAATTTTACACTCTGTACATAGGGACCATATGTTCACTGAGGTAGTGTTAAAATGAACCCTTTAAGTGTCATATTAGCACTGGTGATTTTACTGTGTGAAGTGTAGTTTATCATTTTTATATCACCTACTGTATATCTCAGAACATGATTTTTAAGGTATTTTTACATGTAATTATTGCATTTAAATGTGTTTTTCGAAGGCAGTTTGTTATTATAGCAGTAGAATCTAGTGTCCTTTAGCATTTTTATACTATTTATGTCTCATAACATGATTTTGAAGATATTTTTACATGTAATTTATTGCATTTAGATGTGTTTTTTTAAGGCAGTTTGTTATTATACCAGTATAATCTAGTGTCCTTTAGCATTTTTACATCATTTATGTCCCAGAACATGATTTTGAAGATAATTTTACCTATAAATTATTGCATTTAGATGTGTTTTTCTAAGAGAGTTAGTCATATAGCAGTATAATCTAGTGTCCTTTAGCATTTTTACATCATTTATGTCCCAGAACATGATTTTAAAGATCATTTTACATGTAATTTATTGCATTTAGGTTTGTTTTTCGAAGGCAGTTTGTCATTATAGCAGCTGAATCTATACATAGAAGAGCCACTCCCTACATTTTCCTGTATCGATAAATCAACATCATTGAATGTGTCTGTGTTTTGTTCTTGGATCCAAAATGCTTACTGGTGTTTTACTTTAAACACAGATAAAATACCCCGTAGCTTAAGCATAAGCATTAAAGGCATCATGCAACACAACACCTATTTTGCTTAGCTTAGCTGCCATCAGAGGCTAGTTCACTTGACCAAGCACAATTACTCCAACCTCCTGAAAGGCCTTTTAGAAACTTGCTGTACGAAGCAATACTGAAACACTCACAGGGGGAAGTGTGTGCCAAGTCCGTACACAGAAGCAAAAACCAAAAAAACAAAAAAAACAAACCTCCTTCACTTCATTCTGTCTGTTGTTTATAGCCATTTGGAAGTAAATGAGTAGGAAATCCAATTATGATGTCCTGCCCTTAGTTAAAGGAACAGGACGCATATTTCATAAGCAAATTACAAAGAGCTAAATTACCTTTTAGGCTTTTAATGTGTAAATGATCCTAGAGATTCTAAAAAAAATTAGTTTTTAATAATTTAATCCATGTGTAAGACATTGAAAGTGTTTTCTTGGGTTGTTAAAAAGTGGATCTATTAGTAATAGTTAAAAAGACATTGTGGATAGAGAAACAGCAAGACATAAATCAGACAAAAGCAACAACAACAACAACAATGACAGACTAATGACAAACAACAATAACGACAATATCATGATACAATAAATGTAAAGAGCAACTAAACAATATGGAGTAATTAGGGGCAATAGGGAAGAAAGATAGAAGGGGAAAATGATCATGATGGTTGTAATGATAATAACAGCAACATAGAAATATACAATAATAATGTGTAGTGTAATTTTCTGGTATTATTATGGTGGCAGTAGCTATCAATATTTAAAAAATGTTAAATAATCATAATATATAATATACTGTATATACATAACATACATATATACACAAGTAAAACATTGAATCAATTTGAAAAAATCTTAAATTTTGACTTTTTATCTCATGAAGTTGACTTTTTATCTAATAATTGTGACTTTTTATCCCCTAATTTTGACTTTATATCTAATAATTTTTACTTTTTATCTCATAATTGTGACTTTTTATCTCCTAATTTTGACTTTTTATATAATAATTTTGACTTTTTATCTCATAATTTTGACTTTTTATCTAATAATTTTGACTTTTTATCTCATAATTGTGACTTTTTATCTCCTAATTTTGACTTTTTATCTAATAATTTTGACTTTTTATCTCATAATTGTGACTTTTTATCTCATTATTTTGACTTTTTTTTTATCTCATAATTGTGACTTTTTATCTCAAAATTTTGACTTTTCATGGTCACACATAAAAAAAAATCTAGTTGAGTGAACCAGATTGAATTGCAGAGGCTTAGGGTTATTTTAATTTAATTTAACTGGATTCACTCAACTACTGTAGATGTTTTTATGTGTGACCTATTGAAGAAGAATTCATTTATTCATCAAAATCGATTCAATGTTTTACTTTTTTCAGTGTATATAACATTAAAGTTTATTCTGTTGATGCCTTTTACAGAGAAAAATGCATGTGTGTACATGTGTAAAATGTCAATATGAATGAGAATGATGATGATATCACAGTACTAGCACTAGAACATAAATAAAATAAGATGCATTCAGAGGAAATAACAAAACCATGCAATAAAAATGCATTAACTGGAAATACCAGTAGTGGAATTTGCTGGTATTATTATGGTAGCAGTAACTATCACAATAAAAAGTGGATCTATTTGTCTTTTTATCTCATAATTTTGACTTTTTATCTCATGATTCGGACTTTTTCTCTCATAATTTTGACTTTTAATCTCATAATTTTGGCTTTTTTATCTCATGGTTTTGACTTTTTATCTCATAATTTATACTTTTTATCACATAATTTTGACTTTTTCTCTCATAATTTTGACTTTTTAACACATAATTTTGACTTTTTCTCTCATAATTTTGACTTTTTATCTCATAATTTATACTTTTTATCTCATAATTTTGCCGTTTTATCACATAATTTTGAATTTTTCTCTCATAATTTGGACTTTTTCTCTCATAATTGTGACTTCACTTAATCCACCTGGGTAAAATAAACATAATATTAAAAAGTTCATTCTGTTGATGTCTTTTACAGAGAAAACACAAGTGTACACATGTGTAAAATGCGAATATAATGATTTTAAAGCTGTATATGTGTTAGATTGTGCTATCACTATCACAGCACTAGCACTAAAACACAAATAAACAAGAAGCATTCAGAAGAAATAATAAAACGATGCAATAAAAATGCATTTGCTGGGAATAAACATGGTGCATATACCGAGTAACAAGGGAATGGGCTTAACTCGTTTTTCTGATATTCTAGTTTTGCTGAGATTTATGCCATTTCCCTATAGTGTGCACCTGATAGGATGAGCATGAGGGATGTCTTTGCGTGACGACTACGCTAGTAACAAGAGGATGATCAAATCAACAGTCAGAAAATCAGATTATGATAATGCTGTTAACAATAATGTGTGGTTAATGGATGGAGGTTGGTGTGCATGAAAGAGTGTTTTAGAGGTGTGTTTCCGCCTGTGATTCATTCCTGCCATTTGTACTTGGTTGTTGATTTTTGACATTAATTGTGCATTTATTTTAAGTAGGGCTGTCAAACGATTAACATTTTTAGTCAAGTTAACCACAGAGTTGCTTTGGATTGATGTTGAGTAATCATTAAAACATCAAAATATCATTAAATCATTTTATGTCGGTCTGTAAAAAAAAAAAATTCAAGGTTTTTTTTTTTTTACTTAAAACCCCCCCAAAAAAGTGGAGGGAAAAAAAGAACATGCTACAGTAAAATCCACTAAAATTCACACATTAAAAAAAAATAAATAAAGGAACAAAAAAGCAATGAAAAGACCAAAATATATTCAAAAATGTTTCTAAGATATAGAAAAAATACAAAAAAATGTGATAAAATATCCAAAACATATGCAAATATATTAATATAAATGCAATTAATGTGTTTATTTAACACCTTCAACTGTTTCAGTAAAACTGTTCCATTTAAATGTTTTAAATTTTTTTAATTGGATTAATCATGATGATGGATTATGCGTTCATTTTGACAGACCTAATTTTAAGTTGTCATATTAACGCCACAATGGTTTCATTTAATTACATCATGTGATAAATTATTTTTCATATGGTCTTTGTTGCTTTGTTTGCTCAAATTAATGCACAGACTAGGGAAAAAATGCACTAATGATGAACACTCTGGATATTCTCAAGCATAAATATTATAATAATAAAACAATAAATTAAAAAATATATATATATTACAAGTCAAAAAGGACATACTATATATTCCAGTGTTCCTAAAATGAGATTATTGTTTTTATTTTCAGCAAAAACATTTAAAAAAAGAGGTAATATTGGTAACTAGCCACCTACTATACAGGATGTATGTTAGTCGTAACATATGTAGGGTTGAGGAGAAACACAAAAACATGCAAGTTTTCACCTCAGGGCTTTGATTGTTGTTTTCCTCCCCCTCACTTAGTCACGTTTCCACGCCAACACCTGTCAACCATGTTGATCAGCTGTCCTCCAGCCTGAGGCCCAACATAACTGACACAGGTGTTGAATAAACACACAGTAAATATGCAGGATTGAGAAATGAATATGTGTTATGGGTAAATATTTCAGCTGCTTTTGTTCATTTTTCATCCCACATCCATTGTTTCTGTTGATTTATTTATTCATAAATACATTTCTGACTTTGTTTTAATGTACAAAAGGCCTTTGGAGGAATCTTGTGTAGTCACAGTCTTTTCCTATAAATTATTTTATGTCCCATATTTGTTTTGTGACCTTTAGTTTTGAACATAAGGTTGAGATTCATGCATTTTTTTTAACCTTTTATCTCCTGAGACTTAAGCAATTCCACAGTAAAAAAATAAAATAAGATAAAATAAGCAACAAAATTAATAAAAACTGCCAAAGTGATCAGTAAAATGAACAAAAATGAACATTAAACTAACAAAATAATATGTAACATGAACAAAGTGAGACACTATACAGAACACAATTGAAGAAAAATAATAAATAAAATAAATAAACAAAATGTAGAAAAACAACATCAACAGAAACTAATACATATTCACAAAATAACAAATAACATGAAAAATGCAAAAACAAAAAAAAATAAAAAATTGAAGTTTAAAAAAAAGGAATAAATGCCTAGTGTTGTAATTTGCTTCCAGTTTGGGCTTTTTATTTTTTTTAAATCAGTTGCTTTTTGACACCTGTACATCAGTTCCATGAAACAAAATTCTCACTAAAATAACACAAAAAAATTTAATGTTTCTGAATTTTTAACCTAAACCATTCATTCAGAACACATCAGCGCTGATACATCAGGGGTTAAAGGGTTAAGAAAAAATAATCTAAGATGCATATTGCCTCAATATCTATGAGAAATAAAAGAAAATGTTATTTTTCATGAGCACACAGACTCAAGAAGGAAGGGAATATATCCACACTTAATGTATTTGTGACGCATTAGCCTATAGTGCTAGCAGAATCCCCTACGAGCTTCATGTTAATGTGGTATTTTAAGATGGAAGTGAAAAGATAATAATAATAATAATAATAATAATAATAATAATAATAATAATAATAATAATAATAAATAATAATAATAATAATAATAATAATAATAATAATAATAATAATAATAATAATAATAATGGATTGGATTTTTTTTGTGTGCTTTTTCGGCCACTCAAAGTGCTTCACATTAGTGACCCATTATTCATTCACTCTCACATGCATCCTCTGGTGGTGGTAAACTACATATGTTGTCACCAGTGTGAGTGGCACTGGAGGAAAGGACACAACAGACAGACTAGAAAGAAAACATATTTACTTTTTAAAAACATTTTATGTCAGTTGATTGTTCTGTCTCTGTTCTCAAATTTCCCACAAAATACAAAAAATTTGAATAAAAAAAATCATAAAAACATGTTAAATTCACCAAGAAAATAACGTAACACCGACAAAGACTAAAAAACAGAAAAAAAAAAATACAACAAATTTCCAAAACATATAGAAAAACATGAATATAAATGCAATTAACATGTTTATTCAACACCTTCAACTGTTTCAACAACAACAAAAAAACTGTTCCATTTAATAACACTACATTTTTTAATTAGATTAATCATGTTAATGGATTAAATCTACATTAATAAGATCATTTTTCCAGTCCTACAATTACATGTAACATTATTTCTCTCTATATTTTCTTCTATAAACACACATTAAAACGCTTGTGTGTTGCTTGGTCTGCTTCCTCCATTCATGCAGGAGACAGACGGCTGAGGAGAGAGAGGCAGAGAGGCAGCAGGCCAACCGGCTGATGCTGCAGCTTCAGCAGGAAGCTTTCCAGAAGACGTTGAGCCAACCTCTGCAGCCAGACCCCACTCTGCCTGCACAACTCCTCCCTTTACGCTCTGCAGAACCTGCAGCCCTGGGCAGAAGACAATAAGGTGACCTCCGTCACCTCTGTGGCATCTGTAGTGTGACTGTGTGTGTGAGTGGAAAAGAAAAGAGGGAGGGAGAAAGAGAGAGAGACAGAGACAGAGACAGAGAGAGACAGAGAGAGGGACGGAGCTGGGAATGAAATGTGTTTATCAAAGTGTCATCAGTGTGTATGGACAAAAGGGAGGAATCTCTTCAGTCTATTTCTGATGTGTCTGTTAAAAAAAAGAAAAAAAAGAACACAGAACCATTATGGGATTGTCATAGAACACAGGAAAATGATGCTATCTTTGGAATAAAAAAAGAATGGACATTGTGCTTCCTCATTGATCGTTACCAGCAACATGTTAGGGGGAGCATTTGTAGAGTGAGACAGCTATCTGTTACTGGCCAGACCTACAGTACACAGCACTGGATGCCCAATTAACTGCACTGGAACCACTTACACTCACACTTGACACTTACACTCACACTTACACTCACACTCACACTCACACTCACACTCACACTCACACTCACACTTACACTCACACTTACACTCACACTTACACTCACACTTACACTCACACTCACTCTCACACTCACACTCACCGCTCACGCTCACACTCACACTCACGCTCACACTCACTCTCACACTCACACTCACACTCACACTTACACTCACACTCACACTCACGCTCACACTCACTCTCACGCTCACACTCACGCTCACGCTCACACTCACACTCATGCTCACACTCACGCTCACACTCACGCTCACACTCACGCTCACGCTCACACTCACACTCACGCTCACACTCACGCTCACGCTCACCACTCACACTCACGCTCACACTCACGCTCACACTCACACTCACGCTCACACTCACACACTCACACTCACACTCACGCTCACACTCACACACTCACACTCACACTGGCTACGTTTACATGATGTTTTTTTTTTTTTTTTTTTTCAGAATTAAAGCTATTTCCTCCCTTTACATTAGGGGTCTCAAACATGTGGCCCGGGGGCCAAATGTGGCCCGTTAAAAGCTCCAATGCGGCCCCTGGGATGAATTTGTAAAGTGTAAAAATTCCACAGTCAAGGCTGTGGAACGGATTTTAGCTCATATTGTACATACAGACCAAGTACAATAATAACAGAATAACCAACAAAATATAATAATGACTCCATATTTTCTTCTCAGTTTAATGTGAAAAAAAAAATACTATGGCTATAAATAATGACAACTTCAAATTTCTGTCTTTGTTATAATGCAAAAAAAAATAATGCTAAATTAGTAAACTATTTACATTTGCAAACTATCTTGTAACAATAAAATGTGAATAACCTAAACACATAACAACCTGAAATGCGTAAAGAAAATTAAGCAGAATATTGAACATTTTCTGTTTCTATTATTAAATGTTTAGTGTTGTTGTAGAACTGATCCATAATACACATGGAGAAATGCCAAATTGATGCATAATATATGTCTTAGCATTGCACTTATTTTTCTTAAAGTTACATTTTTACATGTAATGTCACAATTTAATGGGGTTTTTTTAACAATAAAATAAATCAAAATTGTAATTATGATTATTTATAGATTATTAAGCTATTATTTTACTGGAGCGGCCCACTGGAGATAAAATTGGGTTGAATGTGGCCCCTAAAAGAAAATGAGTTTGAGACCCCTGCTTTACATAGAAATGTTAATTATGAATAAATATTTCCAAGGAAACATGTATATTCCGCTCTAGTTAATTGAGCTTTATGAGCTGGATGTACAGAGAGTTCTGATTGGACAGAAGGCCCACTTATAATGTCTGGATGTGTCCTGGAAAACAATCACATCCACTTCTTGTTTTGCTTTGGTTTCAACTATCAACATGAAGGACAGATATTACATGTGATGTTTGCATTTATTTTTGTAATAATTACTAAGCAGCAGCTCGACTGAATCAACACGCTAATGGCGGCAGCGCAGAATATATGCGTCAAGACCAGGAGCATGTGCAGAAGGACAGGAATATTGATAAAGTGGAATTGACCGTTTACATGTCAAGAAGAATTAAAAAAAAAATGCAGAATAAAGAGTGGAATAAACCAGTGACTTAATTTGGAATGAAGTTTAATTCAGAATAGTCATTATCAACTGGAATTAGGTGTTTACATGATCATCTCAAAGAGGAATGAACCTTTATTCTGAATTAAACAGGAATAAAAACCTGTCATGTAAACAGGCCCACTGACACAGACACACATGAAACAAAAGCCTTTCACTGTTATCTTAAATATCGAAACTATGTTGATTAATTTTCCTGCCTTACACCAAGTTTCCGCTTTCCCTTCAGCTGACGGTCTAAAAGAGAAGAGGGCACTTTCTCCCAAAGTGCCAGGAAACAAATGGACACCTGTGTACATGCCCAACTATCAAGACTGTCCCCCCTTTTGCCTCTGGAAACCACAGGAGGCAATAGAGACGTAATGCCAGTAAATGGCACAAAAAGACACATCTGTTTTTGTTTTTTGGCTTTTGACTTTGTACAATATAGTAAATGCATGTTTCAAGCCTTTTCTGTGTGCACTTGGACGTACCACTGGAGTCAGCTGCTGTAGAGGCGGAGCTTCTCGCCGGACGCAGCTTTCAAGTGGTAGACGATTGGTGGAACTCCTCTGATGACGGATTCCTCACTATGTTCAATTTAAAGGTGTTTTATATTAAATAATATTGTGACTTTTTGAAAAGATGACAAACTTCTCTGTTTTTTTTTTTTTTTCTTTTCTTGTCTCTCTCTCTTTTTTTTTTTGTCTGTTTGGGTTCTTTTATACGGCGCCTGTTTTGCATGTTACATTAAGAAAACCCACGCAATAATACCTTCTGCTTTTGAGATATAGATAACCTCATGGGGTTTAGATTGATTACACATTAAAGTTTCAAGACACCTAAAGGTAAGATACTATTGAATTGTATCAGAAGGACAGTGCAATACCTTTTTTTTTTTTTTTTTTTTTTTAATCCATAAAAACTGATGACTACAGCTCCCATGTGTGAATGTGAAGCAGAGTGTTGGTGGAAAAACAGCGAGCGTGCTCAGAAAAAAAGCCTCCCTGGATAAATAAAGGTTTGAAAAGTGATGCCAGCTCAAATTAGAATGAGGATACAACACGAAAGTACAAGTTGTGCAGCTGCCAAGTCAACACGTGAAATACAGAGGTCTGTTTTTTTTTTTTTTTGGGGGGGGGGGTTTCCATTGGAGCGTCAAAACAGAGAATTTGTTTAACAGTCATGGGAGGAAAAAGGTGTCCCATATGGTTGGAAAATGTTCAAGGCTGTTATAAAAGTCTGAATTTCTTTCTTTCTTTGTTGCCTTTTATTCACAGTGACAGGATTTTACTTTTACTCCCTACATTTTTTGTATAAATATCTGTACTTTATAGTCTTTACATTCTCAAAATAGACTCATTACTTTTTCAAACTAGACAAATGTTACAGGATGACAAATAAGTTGTAAAACAGTAAAACAGTAAATCAGAAATTGTCACTTACGATATCATAACTTTGACTTTTATCTCATAATTATCAATTTTTTAAGATCATTATTATAACTTTTTCTCACAATTTTGATTTATAATCTCATAATTTAAACTCTTTTTCTTGTAATTTTTACATTTTATCTCATGATTTTTATTTATTTTTTTTTATCTCATAATTATGCTTTTTTTTTATAAAAATCTCATATTTATGACTTTTGAATTTTTCTTAAATGTCCTGTTCATACCCACTAAACTGAGTACCGTGACCCAATAAAACACATTATCTACACAGTAACTCACTTTTAAACGCTTTATTTTTGGATATTTTTGAAATTTTTCAGTGTTTTGCTGCTTAAATAAGTATTATTTCACAACAAAGGTAAATATGTATAAAAATAAGATTTATTTTATTATTTATTTTATCTAAAAATAAGTTCTTAAATCTCACTGAAAAATTACTCTTTGGGTGATTAATGTCTTATTTTAATAGTGATGAGATATTTGGACTAGAAATGAGAAAAATACACTTGGCAAGTGAATTTTTTTCATGTAGGCTTTAGATATTTATGCTTTGGGAATAATAAAATGGAAATCTCCTACCTGGAGTCACTGAAATAATTTCCAAATAATTTCCAATTTTTTTTTATTTATTGAATTTAATGAAATGTTTTGTTCCATTTTGGGTGTTTTATTTTATTGAGTTCAGTAAAATGAGCCTTAAAAGCCATATATACTGAAAAAATATATATATTTTTTTAAATGTCCAGACATTGTAAAGATATGAAACCTTATGAAACAAAATATATTTCTTCATATACTGACTATCATTATATTACTGCCTGAAATTTGAACATAAACATATATGTATATAATATAAAGAACAATATATTATGTGAATATAT
The DNA here is from genome assembly GCA_020466265.1 of Siphamia tubifer. NCBI lineage: Eukaryota > Metazoa > Chordata > Actinopteri > Kurtiformes > Apogonidae > Siphamia > Siphamia tubifer. The sequence goes on along the minus strand of CM035792.1, from coordinate 14,784,473 downwards.
TACGATATAGTTAAAATACATAAGGAATTGCTGCTTTCCATATATTGAGACATATTAGACAACATATGTACGCATCATATATGTTAATATATATTTAGTAACGCCATTGTCATGATTAATCTGATTAAAAATGTTAACTCAGTTCAATTAAACACTTGTTATGTTTCAAGTTGTTTTGTTGAAACTGTCAAAAGTGTTAAATGCATATATATATATATATATTCATACTTTTGCATATGTTCTGGATATTTCATCACATTTTTGATGTTTTTTTTTCTGTATTTTAGAAGAGTTTTTGAAATGTAAAATTTTCATCACTTTTTTTTTGCGCATTTTTTTAAATTTTAGTTTCATATAGATTTTTCTTTTTTGCTCAAGGCTTTTGTTTCTTAGTATATTTTTCTGTATTTTGTGGGAAATTTGAGTTTAAAAAGACCAATAACAATGGACTGACATGAGATGTTTTGATCCATAGGAACCCTGTGATTAATCTGATTAAAAAAGTTAATCATTTGATAGCTCTAATATTTCATAACTACATATATATTAATTTTTTGCATATGTTTTGGATATTTTATCACTTTTTCGGGGGGGGGCATTTTTTCCCCTGTATTTTAGATTTTTGTTTTATAAGGTTTTTAATTTTCCATGGCTTTTTTGTGTTTTCTTTTTTTTTTTTTTTGTGGATTTTATGTTTTGTATATTTTTTTTCTCTGGCTTTTTGTATTTCTCAGTTTATTTTTGTGTACTTTGTGGGTGAAATTTGAGTACCAAAAAAAGTGTTTTGATCACGATTAACCAAAATTAATCCATCACAACCCTGTTATTAATCTGATTTAAAATATTAACCATTTGACAGCCTTAAGGAGAAAAAAAAAAGAGTAACGAGGCAGAGACAGCAGACCTCCACCAAGCCTTGATTTTTTATTCACACGTGACATGATGAAACCATAGGTGTTGACCCATCTGATGTCTGAAGGTGAGACCATGTGAATGAAAAAAACAAAAAACGTGAGATTCAGATTCAGATCTCATCTGAATCCTGAGATATTACCACTGATGTGTTTTAGATGTTGACCTTTACTGTGACCTTGACCTTTGACCTTCATTGCTTATAATCTAATGGGTTCTTCCTTCTTCCATTATCTATCATTCCTGAAAGTTTAATCAAGTCTCTTCAGAACCTTTTGTGTAGTCCTGCTGAAACACAAACAAACAAGCAAACAAACAAACTTAATACGTAATACTTCCTTGGTGGAGGTATTTATACACTTCATGATACAATATATGTGGAAAGAAATTGAGTTTAAAAAATTTTTTTTAAAAATATAAGGCAGCTTTTGTCTTCAGCACAATATATGTTTTATATTCGGCAATATATGATCAAATGTATAGATAATGTGTTTTATTTTTCAGTATAGACTCATTACTTTTACAAACTAGACAAATGTGACAGTATGAAAAATGAGTCGTAAATCAGTAAATCAGAAATTGTCACTTACTTAATATCATAATTTTGACTTTTTTTTAAGCTCATAATTATCAATTTTTCTCACAATATTGACTTATAATCTCATACTTATTGATTTCTGATCTCATAATTGAAACTTTTTTTTCTCATAATTTTTACATTTTATCTTTTAGATTTTGTTTATCTCATAATTATGTTTTTTTTTTTTTTTTTTTAAATCTCATATTTAGGACTTTGGGAATTTTTCCTAAATATCCTGTCCATACCCAATAAAACACATCATCTACACAGTAACTCACTTTTAAAATCTTTATTTTTGGATATTTTTGAAAATTATCAGTGTTTTCCTGCTTTAATAAGTATTATTTCACCCATACCAAAAAATGTAGTTTTAATTTATTACAATTCAGAAATTATACTTTTTAACTTTTACTTCAGTAACAGAGTTGAATCAATACTTCTACTTTTACCAGAGTATTTTTTTCACACAAGTACCTGTACTTCTACTTAAGTACAGAATGAGAGTACTTTAACCACCTCTGGAACTGCTGTTTTTCTATATTTTTCAGTATATTTCCATATATTTTTGTCTCATAAGTGACATGAAATTAAAAGTTAGTCATTTCTATATATATTTTTAGTCTTAACATCCATTGTGTTGTATGTGAATGGTGGCCACCTAGACACAGACAGCCATAAACATCCGTTATCACCACAGCCTCTCCATCATACAAATGCTTATCAGTAGAGTCATAACAAAAACAGCCTATATATCTAGAATCACAGTAAACACATCATTCAGGTTCTCTGCTCGTAAATGAGCCTTCAACACCACGAAGGCCACAGGATTCAGACTTTTCTGTGCCCCACCTCCTCTCGTTGACAGGAAATCACTGCTTTTCACTGGACTGTGAGAATGAGTCGGCCTCTTGTTAATCTTGGCCGTGCCTGCTGCTGACAAATACTTATCACACGTTCTACGACAGAAGTTTTGCAAGTTCCAGAACAAACACTGTGGAATTTTTTTTTTTTTTTTTTTTTTTTTCTGGAATATAACATCTGCCTGTTCAAGCATTCAAAAGATTTATTTAACCCATAAAGACCCAAAATAGTCACTGGAAACCAAAGTCATCTATGGTTCTAAAATATTTAATGAGTATTAATCCACTGTTGTTGTGATTTTATGTTAATAATTAGTGTGAAATAAGGTTTTTCGTCTTTTCGTGGTCATTACATGTGACCCATTTGAATGTTCATTGGTTTTGTAGTTAACATCACCAGTAAATTACATGGCAGTGGATGGACATGTTCAGTTAAAATGAAAATATTTACTTTTATAAACTATCTGAACAAAAAATAAATCAAAAATAAAAATTTAATGACCTGAAATAGGTGACATTTGTTGAGAAAAAAATTGTAGAATTAAAAAAAATAAAAATAGTTACCATGGAAACACCGTCATCTTCTACAACGTTAATTCACTAGTAAATTCCATGGAGTTGCATCAATGACATGTTTGATTGAAGTTCAGTTCAAATGAAAATATTAACTTTTATAAACTATCTAAACAAAAAAATTACATTAAAATGTAATAACCTGAAAAATGTGACGTTTGCTGAGAAAAACATTGTAGAATTTTATAAATATTTTGGCTCAAAACTATCATTTCCACACATACATTATGGATGAGAAAACAGAAGTAGAAAATTCTTAAAATTGTGCTTCATTTTTATTTGTTTTTTCATGTTACTCATATTTGATCAGGTTATTTACAATTGATTGATTGTAAATGTAAATATTTTCAGTATTTAAATTTTTTTTTTACACTAAAATAAAAACATACATTTGAGGTTGCCGTTATTTATAGCCATAAATTAATATTGTTTTTGTTTTTCACATCAAACTGAGAAGAAAATATGGAGTTATTATTTTTGGTAGGTTATTATGCTAATGTTTTATGTGGAACCTGAACTAAAATTAGCACAACAAACTTAACTATGGAATTTTTACACTTTGCTAATTAATCCTACAGGCTGGATTGGAACCTTTGGTGGGCTACATTCGGTCCCCAAGCTACATGTTTGACACCCCTGGTCTATAGTAGTGGAAACATTTTTTGGACAGTCCATGCATTTGAGACATATTGCATTAAAAATATTCTAAAGCCACTGAACTGTTCTGTCCAGGTCAAAACTGGATGCTTCATTGGAAAAAAAACAAAACGTCAATAATTCAGTTTTGTTTCATTTTTTCTCATAAACAATAAAGAAAAACAAACCAAAAAAAATAAATTGCATCTATTTCTCTGAAACACAAATATATATTTTTCTGAAAATATTGCATGACAATATTGTAAAAATTTTATGGGTGTGCAAAATCTTTTTTTTTTCCAGTACTGTAGTTGCTTGTAGATGATATTGGTCTATATGTGGAACCTGAACTAGAATGAGTTCAACAGCTTTGACTGTGGAATTTTTTTTCACTTTGTAAACTCCTCCCGTGGGATAGATTGAAGCTTTGCATTTGGCTTCTGAGCTGCATGTTTGAGACCCCTGATCTACATGATCAGTGAATTAAAAATGAGAAAATACATGATTTTCATTTAAAAATGCCAAATGCAAAGGATAATATTGTGACAAATTACTATAAAACACTTAAGAAAGATTCAACAGAGAGAGAGAGAGAGAGAGAGAGAGAGAGAGAGAGAGAAAACATTTTTACAATGACAAAAAAATCTAAATCTTACCATATATTATATTTTTCTAATGTCTAATCCAAATATCTCATTACATCTAAAATAAAACATAATCACCAAAAGAGAAACTTTCCAGTGTGAGATATAACAAGTTATTTTTTAGACAATGTTTCTCTTATTCCATTGGCAAATTATTTTGTACTTATTTCAACATGTGCTTTTTTTCAATTTGTATTTTTGCACTGTACTGTATACTATATAAACAAAAGTATTAGGACACATTGAATTCAGGTGTTTCTTTTCTAACAGGGATGTTGAGCCGCATTTTGTAATAACGGTTAATTTTGTAATAAACGTCCAAAATGTAATAACTTTTTCATTTCATTTTGTAATAAACTGCCACAAAGCATTTTGTAATACATTTTGCTGCATTTCATTTTCCAAAATACATTTCAAATATTTTAGTGTTTTCTCATATATTACATGTCTAATATATCTAATTACCAGCCAAGCCATAAACCACTTGGAATGTTTCCCAAACATCTCCTTGAGTTTTAATGCCACACCACCAAAGTGCCCTGCTGCTGCAAAATGAAAAACTTATTACATAATGTGGAAAAATGTATTACAAAATGCGGCTTTATTACCAAATTTTTTTAAAAAAGTTATTACATTTTGGATGTTTATTACAAAATGTGGCTCAACAGGGGTCTAGGATGCAAAACAACAATAACAAAAGTCATAGTTTTATATTATGAATATGATATGTATTATCATTACATTGGTTACTTTTGTGTAAATTGGTTTCTTTGCTTCCAAATTGGTTTTTACTTAATTCAATTTCTCATTTTTTAATCCATGACAATGAGGTTAAATACTCTACTTGTAAATTTCTGAAATATTTTTCATGCTTTAGCTGTGAATAATCATTTTCTAACACAACTAACCATCAAGCTTCTTTACATTTCACTTATAGGAAGAAAAAAAAATCTTTTATTAAACTGTAAATTGAAATACTCATATTTCTAAACTAAACATTGAAACACATCATGGCTACAGTTCATAAGATTTTCTCTTAAACAGCAACGTTAATAACTAATCATCACAATATATACTAAAAAAAATCCAAATCTTACCAAGTGTACAAAGTGTAATTTCTAGTCAAAACACTTAAAATAAGACATAAACACTAACTTTTTTATTTTTATTTTTAGACAATAGCTCTTGAGAATCTTATTTCTAGAAATGTTTTCACTTGTTCCATTGACAGATTTATTTTCCTTGAATTAAGAAAAAATAAATCTACCAATGGAACAATTGAAAATAATCTCGGTATGATTTCTTGAAGTAAGAATTTCCAGACCTATTGTCTAAAAATAAGCTCTTTATATTTCACTTAAAAATTACTTTTTGGGTTTTTACATCTTATTTTAAGTATGATAACTTATTTAGCAAAATATACTTTGTTTATTTCCAGCAATTCACTCAATATACACATACATAAGAAAATATATAAGAATATTTTCACCTGAAAAGGAGTGGGAGGAAGAAACACTTATTTAACTCATCAATAATGTTAAAAAAAAAAAAAAGACTCACATTTTAAACATTCACTCCAAATAAACAACATAAACAGGCACAAACTAATTCAGAATCAACTCATTCAACAGTATCTAAATAACAATGTCTGTTTTTTTTTTGACAATGTAGCTATAAATCCAAGTCAGAAGTCAATAAATACACTTGGGAAGTTTACATTTTTGCAGTTCACAGATGTATCACTGGGTCTTTATGGGTTAAAGCAGGTAGATGATCTGGTTGGAAACAGCTGTCTGACGTTGCATCCACCCCCAACAACCCTCTCTTATTCTTGAAAACATACGTACTGTGTTAAGTCAATTTTTTAGGACGTCTTGCCTGGTTGGGATCCTGTCAATAGCGGGCAGTTTTCCAGGTGACGCCTACTCAACCCCCATTTCCTCTGCTCCCTGCTGCTTTCATCTCTCTGTCTCAGATGCCTTGAAGACGTGACTTGGCCCATTTTACAAAAATTCCTCCCCTTACTGTTTTCAAAACTATGCATTGTGCTTTCCTACAGGTGCTTAAAGATTTTTCTCCACCCCCCCCCCCCCCCCAACCCCCACCCCCACCCCCACCCCACCCCCCTCCCTTGTCATAGCTCTGTATTTTTGTTCTCACCCTGTCTCTGTCGCCACCAAAGAGCCCTGTCCTTATCCAATAAAATGTCACCACACAAGATGAACAAGAGCAAGAGGTTCAGGCTATATCAGACTTCCTATCATGAACTCTGTTTTGAACACAGCCGTCCAAAAAAACTATTCACCACGTATGCTCTCTGTCACGCGTCGTCTGCTCCTGACAGTTGTTTCCATTCATGAGAAATGCTCTAAACATTTAAACTCATAATCAGGCACATGTTGGAGCTTCACTAACTCAGTCATATCACAGTTATTCACAAGATTTACACTCATATTCTAGGCTTGTTTTCCAGAATGCTGCGACAAACAATCATGATTATTTGTAATTTTGTTAATATAATAGTGAAATTAAATGCATTATGTGGATGTTTTGGATATTTTCTAGATTTTTTTTTTTTCTGTTTTTTTAGGAGTGGTTTTGAATATACTTTCGATTTTTCATCACTTTGTTTTTTTTTGTGAATTTTAATTCATTTTAACATGTTTTTGTTTTTTTTTTATTCACATTTTTGTATTTAAATTTAATGTAATTTTGTGGGAAATTTCAGCACAAGAACAGAGACAGAACAATCAACTGACATGAAATGTTTTCTTGGTAGAGTGGGTCATCCAGTAACTGAAGGGTTGATGGTTCAAATCCCACTCTCTCCTAGTCGGTCCATTGTGTCCATTTCACCCTCCTCACATTGGTGTATGAATATTTAGTGGTGGTCAGAAGAGTCATAGGTGCAAAATGGCTGCAGTTGTGGCTATGTATGTAGTTTACCACCATCAGATGGAGCATGTGAGAGTGAATGAATAATGGGCCAAAAAAGTGCTATATAAATCCAATTTATTATTATTATTTTACCATCACATCTAATGCATTCTGGGCATTATTTATGGGATCATAATCTTTAAATATTAAAATTATTTTGGTTATATTATAAAATCAGATGTTCAGGCATTTTACTTCATGCTGATAATGTATTTTACCATTTGTCTCAAAAATGTAATCTAATTTTAAAAAATAAATACAGAATTGTATTTTTCATAAGCAAACACAGTCAAGAAAGAATATCTTATTTCGAGAAATCTTACCGAGTTCATTTTCATTTGCACCAATGGCAGATTTTTTTTGCTTGAATTTAGCAGCAACATCTTGAATTAATAATAGTTTAAAGTGCTATTATGTTGCACAAAACAACACAAAAAGACAGCTTATGATAAATTATCATCTTTTTTATGATGCACACTGATGCCCATAAACTTGGGATAATTTTTTTTTCTTCTTCTTCCTATGACATGATTGTCACAATAAGATTTATTATTGATAGATATAGTGTACGTGTCTGAATAAATGGAAATAAAAAAAATATGTCTGAAAAACTAAAAGAAAATTCACACTCTATAGCCAACAGTGTATTTATTTTGCATTGTATAGATACTTTTATGTTACTTTTAGCAGATACTATATTAAAGTGTGAATTTTAACTCTTAAACAGATGTAATCATTCCAAATCTATCTCCATTTTCAGGCTTTAACAGCTGCTGTGACCACATTTTAGAGGAAAGCAACCGCTGGCTCACACTGCCAAAGTCTATTAGATCATTGCTAATGTGATGACATGTAAGGCTTTGTTGACAAAAGGTTTTTATGGTTCTTGACTTTTAAATGCTGCTATGGTCTGTTAGTTTGAGATATACGTACAGTGTGCTAATTCACTGGAAAATATTTATTGTATGTGGTGGAGAAATTCTGCTCTTGTCTGTAGAGCCTTATACTTTCATAATATTCTGCTTGTATAATAATGCACTTTGGCTTCTAATGTTTGGTACCAAAAAAAAAAAAGTGTTTTTTATAGGCAAGTTTTTACATGTCAGATAAATGATGGTTTGAGGTCTAATGGATGTGTAAGCAACTCTCAAGAAAATTAATAAATCAAAGCTATGAAATAGTATAACCAAAGGGAAAAAATAAATGATTTTGAAGTTTCTAATATTTTATGTTGATAGAATGAAGACTGAATAGCCTTTGACATCATAGTCATTTATTCTTGACTGTGACACATATATTACATTTAAGTTTAAACATGGTAATTGATCAGAAACATGGATGACAACAATCAGATTTGCTCTGACATCCTTTAATGCATTATCTCTCAAGATGGAAATGTTCTTCATGTCTGTTTTTTAATGTACATGAGTGGAATCTGGCTCTGCATTTTCCCCCATAAATGAGGTAATAAGTACCAGCCATGTGCTCAAAGAAGAAAAACCTGTTTTTCAAAGAAAATATGAACAAAATAATGATTCTACTATGAAAATCTGATGCAATGTACATGCAATAATACATATATGTGTTTTCTATTTTACTTTATATGACATGATCAGTGTCAAAAAGCTGAATGCTGTAGCCACAAAGTAGGCACCATCGATCCAGTTCCAGCTGACTCAAGTAAAGAATGACAAGCTGTCTAGGCAGACTGACGACATGACAGAGACTTGAGAGCTAAGTAAACATAATATAATGACTGTTTTACTTTTTCACTTTCATTCTCTCAGGTTTTTCTCACACTTTGAAATAAACATTTGCATTTGCATGCGCTTGGTTACCAATGTATGTTTACATAAGTCAAATGAATACATGGAATGACGAAGTGCAAGCACACACATGCTTTTCTATGTAGGTGTGTGTAGCTATTCCTGGAACACAACTGAAATATTGTCATACTTCGATTTGAACTTAATGAAAAATATTGTACAAGCAATACAATTTGTAGTAAAATATTAGAGTCAATTCATATTAATCCCATCAAATAAATATCAAATGTAAGTTCCCTCATATGAGCCATGAGAACAGATTTGGAGTCGTGTTCTGGCAGTCTTTTACACATTAAAGCTCTCAGGCATGCATGAAGACAGCTCATTCCCTTTGGGTAATACAGGTACTGTGGCTTGGTGACTCAGTACGAGCTTGATATGGGTTGCTACTGTGCAAATATTTACATGAACAGAAAAAAAAAATCTCACAAAAATGGCTCAGCTCCTGTTTCCCATCTGGATTTTAAACAGCTTGTTTTACATGTCACTGCACCTTAAGATCTTGTCATCTTAAAATATGTATCATAAATCATGTTTTCTTTCATAGAAACAAGAGACAAAAATGCTAACAATTTGGCTAACTCAAGTATCTCAACATATCAAGGAATTAAATGTGTCAGATTGTACAATAATGCTTACAAAACATTATGCAAGTGATTAAGAAAACCAGAATACATGGCCATGGATGAAGTAAACACCAGGAGGATGAACCGTGGTGAGCTGAGCAGTGTGTTTGGGAAGTATCAGTTAATTTCTCCTGTTTCAGATGTGGCAGCTGCCCCCAGGGCTAGACTTTTAATATCACTGGCCAAATGTCTACTTTATTTAGTCCAAACAACCCATTACATTATAGACCTAAGGGAAAACATCCCATGTTAATTTAAAAGCTGCAATGCTTATTTGAGAGACATATTAATAAGAATAACAAGCTACTCATACCATTTATGGAAAGTAAAACATTCATCATACTACTTTTAATATTGACATGAAACTGGGGATGGAAATACTACCTACTGTTGTTGCTCAGAAGAATATTTATCCACTGTCTATGTTGGGCAACCGGGGAAATATTTAGAACGTTTATTAAACGTTTATTGGGGTTATATTGAAATGATTTTTCCCAGTTTTAATAGTTTAGCGAAATCTATATTGTTATTTATATTCCGACACCTCCATCTAGTGTACATTCAGCAGAACATTCGGTTTTATATGCACCGCCTTCTATTCATTCTCATTGGCCCATGTGTCGACAGCGCGTCAACCAGTTCTGCTTCCTCATTGGCTCTTCAAAATGCCCGTCAAAGAAGTTGACGGAAATGCAACCGCCTACTTCAAAGATGGAGGACGATATCTCAGATATGAGCAGACCACAAATGTACTTGTTTGGTGAGCTCGTTTATTCTGACAAAACTTAGAAGCATTGGTTTGCACAATCAGCTTAATTGCCATGTTATCATGTAGAAATAGCAACTTCCAATATTTTAGCCAGGGAAAGGAAGCTAAAGAGAAGGCTAATCTGCGAGCTGCCTCTCGCGCCAATTCAGCTCTATTGTTAGCTAGCAATGTGACATACACACACACACCGAGAGCGAACCGGTGTCTGAAACTGTTTGCTTTACTGTCTTACGTTACAAGCAATGCCACATAAAACAGCATTAGTTACACACAGTGCATTGTCGTTTTTTTGCCCTAGGTTGTACCCTGAAATCTGACAAACGGGAGTTCAAAGTTGACGTGGACGATGATGATACGGAGCAGCAACTGTCACTCAAAGCAGTAAGTTCACCCCAGGGTCTGCAAAGACATAAACATGTTAAATGTGATACAGCAATGCATCTGTACACGTATTATCAACGGTGGGTTTATAAATGTACATATATAATATCCAGTGTATGCAATGGTGAAATCCAAGTTTGTTCAAGTACTGTTATGAAGTATAATTTTGATATTTCCACACAATACGACTTTATCTTTACATATTGTACTTCTTTTTTTTTTTTTTTTACTTCAGTTACACCTGAAGCTACTTGTTACTTATTACATATAAACATACTTGGTCTATACTATACAGCTTATTATTCCACCTAACACTGTGCAGGGCATCTAAAATGGAACATTAAATAATCTTACATGTATACATCAATGAACATAACATTATAAAATAACAATGTAACACTAAGAAAAAGTCTGTAGTCTGTACTTTGAGTGCTCATACTATTAAATGTTATTTTTCTGGCATTCGTTGTTATAACAATTGATATGAGCCTTTCTACAATCATGATTTTGAAATGTAAAGCAACATGCTTTGTTTTACATTATACCATCTGTATGTTCAAAAAAGCGTGCCATGACCAAAGGAGTGCCAGTATTTCATTTAAGTCAGACTGGAGACATTGTAGTTTGATATGATGTGGAAATTTTCTGAGTGTGCTGTGCTTCCAGGTGTGTCTAGGAGCTGAGGCTGAGGATAAGTTCCACATGGTTGAAGTGGAGGGTCTTACCTATGATGGAAAGACAACCAAAGTGCCACTGGCTGTTCTGAAACCATCTGTTTTGCCCTCTGTGAGTTAAGACCATTGATGACAAAATTGCTATATCTTTAACTGTATCACCACATTTCTCCCCCTTTTACCATTTTTACATTTTAATAACTATACAATGGCTTTTGCTTTCTTACACTGCATACATTTGGTTACTTTTGAATAAATACTTGACCGAAAATATAATTTAAGCCCTTCATCTTTAATAGATGCAAAACCTTGCTTATGTCAGTCATGTAACTGCAGATTTCACATTGTTCAGATGAATTTAGGAGGATTTGAGATCACGCCTCCAGTTACCTTTCGACTTCAATCAGGCTCTGGACCAATTCACATCAGTGGACAACATTTTGTCAGTAAGTATTACATTCTACATATATTAAATATAAATTACTACTACTGATAACTTTGGTAGCATGCCTACATTTGTATGTAATATGAGACATTTTCATCCCAACAACTGGGTTCCAAAACAGTCAATTTATACAATTGAACATTTGAAGGGAATAAAGTAAAATCTATACTTCATCTGTAAGTCTACTAATGTTTGTGCTTCTAAAACGATTAATCAGGATGAATGTAACTGCTTTCACCAAATTGCTTTTATTGTAAGATTTATTACTTTGATTGAAATCCATATTGGGAGTTTGGTGTTACGTGTATTTTTCTTTGGAGGTGTAAAAGATTCAGAGGATGAAGAGGAGGAGAACAACACCTCACCTGTTAAACGTCCTGCAGGCCTAATGTTGGGAAAGAAGCCTCCTCAGGTGGCTACTGCTGATTTTTTTTTTCTTATTTTTTGTGAAATATAGTGGACCTTCTTGCAAAATAAAAGCATTTTTTTTTCTTGTAGAAAAAACTAAAGATGGATTCTGATGATGATGAAGAAGACAGCGATGAGGATGATGACGAGTATGTTTTATTTATGCTAATGTATCATCATATGTTATAGATAATGTAATTATAACACTTGCGGTTGACTTTTTTTCAGTTGAGGCTGCTCACAAGTTTTCTTTCTTGTTATAGTGACGAAGAAGATGATGAAAGTGATGACAATGATGCCAAGCCTCAGAAGAACTTACAAAAAGAACAAAAAAAAGTAAGCCTTGTATGTCTTCTTTGTTTTTTAAATGTCAAAAAATATTTTACATGTAAGTATAAATTAGACATTATTTGGGAGATATGGCAGAATATAAAAACAAATGGTCATCTTGGTAAAAATGCACCAATATATACATAAAACATGCAGTCACTTGAAAATCTTTGGCCTGACTTATAATTTGCACTACTGCCATCCAGTGACCTGACTTATCAGTGCACACCAAAGTTTTTTCACATTCGGAGACGGACAGATGACAAACTGATGACATTGCCCTGTAGGGAGGACTGAGGATAAGAATGAATCAGTATAAATGACTGTTTTTACTATTTATTTGTCAAATGAAGTTTTGTGTTTATTTCAGCAACTGATGACGGCTATTCTCCCACATTATTTTCAACTCAAGAGTTATGGATTTAATTTTCATATAGCTCTTGTGGGGTCTTAATAAGTTTTAAAAGTCTTAAATTTACAAATGTGCATTTAATATCTTAAAAATGTTGTAAAAATGTTTATGTTGCCATAACTGTGTTTAAATGTCTTCTGTTAAATATCCAAACTGCAAAGAAAGTAATGTTAATTGAATCAGTTCCACCTGTTCCAACCTGACAATTTATACTAAAATTACGAGCCAATTATCTGTAACTTTGCACCCACTGGTGAGAAATGACTTGGAACGATGGGAATAAAGGCGACATAAATTTTTGCCAGTATGGCTGCAAAATATAGACATCGTATTCTGTTCTAAGTAGTCTTAAATTGAACTTGCAGAACCCTGTAGGAGGTCTATTCTTAAACAACACAATAAAAGTGTTTCATAAATTAGTATTTTTTGGAATACCCAGATTTTCCCACAACTATCATGCTCTCTACTATGAACTTTCACATTACTTCATGCTGGTTTATGCCACCCCTGGCAATTCAGCTTTGTTCGACGACCATTCACCTTCTTTTTGATCAGGTTTCATAAGTTGTTAAAGGGGATTAATTCTTGACATTTAGAGTGGTTGTCTTGTTTTTCTGAGAACTGTACATCGAACTGTATTTGTTTGGAGAGTTTCCAGTCCCTTTTATGCCCACCAGATGTCAGGGTAGTCAAGAACTTTGCCCTAGTTTTGTATATGATTATTTGTAGTTATGCAGAAAAGGTTTTGTTTGTGCCTGTTTGTTGGCTGGTTGACTTGTTTGTTAGTCACGAGAGTAAGTAAAGAGTACAAGCACAATTTTCATGAAACTTGGGGGAAGGACAAGGCATGGGCTAAAGATGAAATAAGAATATTGGAGCAGGTCAGTGATAAAAGGGTTGAGGTTCAAATCATTTTTCACTTTTTCTAACATGACATGAGAGAGTTTTGGATCAAATTGTAGACCCGTGGGGCCTTGGTAGAGGTATGTGCTCTACTTCAAGTTCCTGTCTTCCTTTTCTGGTTGTAGTCCATGATTGTAACTCACACATTGTGTCCAATAGCCGTATTTCATTTCAACAAGCCCTTCCCATTCCTGCACTCACTGACCGTCCACCTTTTTGTGTGAGACAAAACATGGAACTTTTTTTTTTTTAATGCTGTTTGCTCGCTCACCCACCTGTTTTCCGAGAGTAAAACACAGGGTCTGTGTGGTGTAATGATCGGATTTCTCCTCTGTAATCTGCTTAAATTCTCACCGTCTCTCCAGCAAGACAGCACTATGTTATGTTCTACACACAGACACGCATGCATGACATGTATGCACAAACACTCGTAGATACACTCATGCATGTTTGACACGTACACCTAAATATGCGGGTGCATGCTGACTCACATCCATGCAAAACTGTTCATGCATATCTGCTGCACTAACCGCAGCAAATAACAACAAGCATAGTTTTTCGCTCTCTTTCTCTCATGCACACACACACGCACAAAAGTTATGGGAAACATCTTACCCCATTTTTCAGTGCTCTTGCATATCTTTGTCCCTCTGTCATCCCACTGTTAATATGATTGCTCCTTTTTATCGTCTCTCATGCCATTTCAGCTGTGCACCTGGCCGTTGCCTTTGAACACTTGCTTTGCGTGTTACCACAATCACTTGCAAGTGTGTGGGTGCATGTGTGTATCTGCCTCAATTTTTATGTTGGTGTCTGTGATTTTTTTTCTTTTTTTTTTAAACATGCTGTCCAAGTGCAAACTGTGCCAGGCAAAAAAGATCAAAGCGGGGCAGATGCGCATACCTGCGACATGAGCACCGATTCTTGCCTCAGGGCCAGATGATAGCTGAGCATTTCTGTCACCTGTTGATTTATTCTGTTGTCTTCTCTTGCAATTCCTCCTCCTCCCTCTTTCTCTGACCTTCATCTTTTTTACACTTGTACTTCACCATAATTGTCCTGTGTCATTTGTTTGTAATGAAAACGTAGAGAACAACAAAATGGGCTGGGACCAATTACTTGTACACTGATAACCTAAAAATGTTGGCAGTTACTATAACTTCATGATTTTTGTGGATGACTTGTACATTTAATAAGAAAACCTAAATGTTACTTAGTTTATATTTTTCTTCTTTGACTTTGTATAGAATTTTTTTCAGCGTTTTCTACTGGTAGCAGACTTGTTCAACCCTGTTAACACAGCTTACTTCTTTCATTCCTTAAATCACCTTCCTGAAAAGGTTTTCGTTGATATTTGCTCGTATCCAAATACCTGTTGATATCCAAGTCTTGCGTAATGGTTCAAAATAGGTGTGTTTCACCTTCCGACCACAAATGTGGCTTTTCTTTTGAGCATGCAGTCTTGGCTGTGTCTCAAACAGTGGTAAAAACCACAAATGACTGAGACTTGAAGACTTAGACATACACCAAATGCCTGTATACGTGTCCTCATGTCTTAATAAGAAAATACTTTTGGAATAATGTCTTACTCTCATCATGCAGACAAAATGTGCTTTTTTTTACATGATCTGTATCAGATATCAGAATGTCTTAATGTGGAGAATTTATGTAAATGTAGTCACTGAGTATCCACCAAAAATGTACTTTCAAAGTGACAAATGCTGGAAAAATGTCTTTGTAGTACAAACATGTATTTAAAGGCTGTTTTTGCAGTGTAGGATCTGTTTAGAAATCCTACAAAAAGTGTCCACATTTCAGTCACAAGGACCAGTTGAGGAAAACTCTGACGTTCCTGTGTCCTGTCCACACTAATGCAGTTGTTTATCATAGCTTCTGTTTTCCCCTTTGTGATGTTTGGTCCTTTTTTCCACAGTTAAATGGTGTTAAAGTTAGCAAAACTGGGAATTAACACGTTCCATTATGAAGGTTGTCAAAAACCTCAGGTTCTGTCATGGAACAAAGAGAGAATGCCAGTGTTTTTGTGTAATGAATCTTCACCTGAAACATCCAATATAGGCCAAATACTCTAGGTATATAAGTATATGACCTGCATGTGTGTCATTTTAACCGAACTTGTTGCAGCTTATTTTCAAGAATTTTCCATCTGTTATATCCAGCATTATTCATTGTCTACAATTAAACTATGGTTTGTCTTAGGATACGTTCACACTGCAGGCAAATGTGGGACAAATCCATTTTTTGACAATATTTGACCTGTATCTGATCTATTACAGAAGGTTGGAACACTACAAATCAGATTTTTTTCCCCCAAATCTGACGCAGCCCACTTTCACATGTGGTCTTAAATCTGATGAGTATGTGATATTTACCCCTCCCCCATCCGAAGTGGAGAGGGGTATTGTTTTTGGCTGTTTGTTTGTCAGCAGCTTTATGCAAAAACTACTGGGGCCAATTTCTATAAAATTTTCAGGAAGGGTTCAAGGTGGTCCAGAATAGATCCCATTACAATTTGCTGAATGTAGGTCAAAGGTCACATGAACCAAACATGTGTTTTCGCAATGATAAGAGATTGGGCAAATCAGGTAAAATGTGTGCAAGGGGGACGGGGTTTGTTGTGTCGGGCACCACTTGGTTGCAGTCTGACTTCAGTCTGAATGGTCGGGTCACATTTATCCAACCTTTACGTGGGTGAAATGCGCCAAACATCACAATTTTGCATCCCAGAAGGAGTTGCTGTGGGGAAAAACATATTTACTTCCATAAACACGGTGCATGGTGCATCAGGAGCTCTATTGTGCATGC